>JAXIVJ010011589.1:0-43099 GCA_036785665.1 Chirona hameri | reverse complement strand
TCTCTCTCTCTCTCTCGTCTCTCTCTCTCTCTCTCTCTCTCTCTCTCTCTCTCTCTCTCTCTCTCTCTCTCTCTCTCTCTCATCTCTCTCTCTTTCTCTCTCTCTCTCTCTCTAGGAATCTAAGAATATGCGATGTATAGGTTTCAGGTCCAACGGGTGACCTTCCAGGTCAAGTGAATGACCTCGGGATTTACCACGTCCAGAACAGCGATGTTGCTCTTCAGAAAAACCCAAAATTAAAATAGATAAATGTAAAAAAAAGAAATGTTTCTAGACCAGTTTTGGCTCAGAAATACAGGAAAGGTAATTATTTGTTCGTATCTTGTAAAAAAGTCCAAGAAAGTTATAAAAAATGACGTCATGATTTTCCTTACACTTAGGGAGCCATCACTCAGTCCAAAAATGAAGATATTGCTTTTCAATTCGGTATGGGCATTGTCCATACTCATTTCTCTCACATATATTCCGATTTTTCTAACATCTTTAAAAAAATTATTTTGTGGGGATTTTCCAAACAAAATGAGTTTTTTTTTTATTTTAGGGTCACAAACCCCAAAATTTAGAAAATCCCGGGATTGACATTTCAAAGAAAATTCCATTTTGTATCTTTGGTGAATTGCGTTTGTTTCTTACATGAACTCCTTCATCAAAAACAATAGCTTCATCAAAAATCTGAGATGTAGGGTGTCCATTTCGTGTTTTTGTTGTCAATAAACCCTGGAATGGAATGGCCGGTGGAGGGACCTGGCAGCGGCCACCAGGGTCGCTGTCGCACGCTATCGCTCCGCACGTCTTCTGGTCTGGGGCGAGATGGTGCCCCAGCAGGCGTAGCCGGACACACATTAGGGCCGGACACCTCAGCAGGATGTGCTCAGAGGTGTCGGTCTCCTCCCTGTAGATGAAGCACCAGTCCATCGTGCAGCCGAGCGAGTCGCACTTGCGGGTACTGCCGGGAAGAGTTTCGGCCGATCCGATGTAAGATGCCTATGGATGCCGTGGATTGAAATGGCCGAAAGCGGACGAACTTGTTTCCGAGCGAGACCTGGTGATGGTACATACATCGTCTGCTGTATGATATTAATGTACCGGTCTGTCTGAGAGATTTGCTGTCATACCGCGAGAATGTGTCCACCAGAGAAACGCCGGGGGTTCTGCATCAGGGCTGCTGCACATGCCTCGAGTCCGTACCGAGCACGCCCGTCGATCGTTCAGATTTCGGTCAACGGCCAAATGGAACGAGGCCGCCGGGCGAAGTGGCGAGGCTGGAGCAGTGACGAAAGTTTCGTACGTGGATGAGGGCGTGGCTGACAGCAGATCACTAACTCTGCGAGAAACGACTGTCTTGTGCTTGTAACGCTTTTGTGTCGACCTATTTTGTATGTGGATTTATTTTAATAGTGTAAACTGTGATACAATGTAAAATGACACTTGTCATGACAAATCGTGTTTTGCGGATGACATACGAATAAACGATGATTGATACCCAAACACCTGTGGCAGAAACGCATGCGCGCAGCGCCGACTGCTCCGCTGCTCTTTCCTCGACAACCTTAGTGGGTGGGGTTAATAAGTTTGTTGAGTTTCAAAAATCCGTAGCTGCCACTCAAGTAACGAGAGGCTAATCATAATAGAGTTCATAATCTGATGAAAGTATACCGAAAACCATCATTATTATGAGTTTCAAAAATCCGTAGCTGCCACTTCCAAGTAACGAGAGGCTAATCATAATAGAGTTCATAATCTGATGAAAATATACCGAAAACCAATATTATTATGTACGTTACGCACTGTGAGATGAACGACTGACTGTTGGGATGTCTGACGAACCTTACACATTTTTGACCCTGGATACGGCTAGAGAAAACAATGAAAAACATGGGAATGAGACACATTATGAGAAAATATGTTTTTTAAATCATATTTCCTATATATTACAAAATAATTTAAAACACTTTTAAAAAAGAGTTTTAAATTCGATTAGAAAACCGGCTCCATTTCCCCATTGCTTCAACAAAAACATGCCTCTCGGGCGCCCTCTTAAATACGTCACAGGGCGTCTTGCCTGATCTAGTAGGAACTAAACTTCGACCCCCCTGCGGTGTTGTACTGAACTTCCTTCCTTCCAGATAAGTTCAAATACAAACGCACGTGCTGTTCTTTCTTGCTTACTTCTCTGCGGCTGAAGGCCAGATATGCCTTTGCAAGAGTTTCCGGCGACTTAGGCAATTGATTACGTAAAGACCGTAACATCAGACCAGGCCCCGTCCCAGAGCCCGGTGATTTCCTTAAAGTTGAGGCCCATCTGGTACGAACCATAAGAGCACAACACACACACAAAATACTTACGGCTTCAGCTTGCATCGTATCCATCGACGAGCGACAATGGGCGGACGCACGTGAAGAAACTTGCACGTAAGCGCGCCAAGAAAGCAAAGCGCGAAACGCGATTGGTCGAAGCGCGCCTGTTTGCGCCATGCGCAGAAGCTCAGTACTGCAACTTTTCCCCGCTCAGCTTACCCTCGTTCGCTGTCTCTACACCCAACACGTGTGCTGCGCTAACTCAGTTGGTATTAGTAACACCCATATATGAAACATACCAATCGCAAATAACATATGGGAGGTTATGTCAGCGATATAGGTCAAGAAAGCCTTTAAATGGGTGCACGACAACGCCGGTGCCGCTTCTAGAAGTAACTGTATGGGGACATTTGGCTCCACAGACTCCCATGGCAGTATTTTTTTTTGGTGCAGCCATTGGTCAGCCGACGCTCGTAAAGCCCAGGCTACACTATGCGTGATTTCCTGAAAATCACGCGCGTGTTATCCGTGTTGTCGGCATTTGCGAGACAGAGCAAGCTCAGCTGATAGTAAATGTATTGGGTGAGCTACACTGGCACATCACGCAGATCCCGGATGAAACGTCAAGGAAATTCCGCAGACATGTCAAGGACGGAACGATACAAGTTCAAAATTCTGAACTTGTGTTTTCCGAGATTGCGTGTTGCAGGGTTTTTATCATTTTGCTTGATTTCGCATATTGTATAGTCTATACTAGACCTAAACTTGAATAATTTGTGCTGATTCTCGTGGCAGAAGATGAATGAAGAAGCGTTTGAGCAAATTGTGATTGTTGCAACATTGTTTATTATTTGTGTATTAGCTATAAAACAACCACAGGCCGAAGCCCACTTACGGCTGTAGTCAAAGCACACAACACACGCATCCTCATACATTCACGCATTCATACCTATGACATGATGACAATGACAATAAATAAGTGAACTAATATCCCGCTACCCTACGCAAAAGTAGGGCAAGTGACTAAAAGTCAGCACCGCTGCCCCGCCCATTGGAATCAATAACTGCCTTCACTGCATGTAAACTTAAAAGCTTGCGACTTAAAAACAGTTGAATAAAAGAAATAAGTATCTGGCATTTGCTGGAGAAATATATTGCAGGACGCTGGTAGCCGCGATAAAAATCTGTTGCGTACCGAATTCACCCTACCACCCGGCACACGAAACAGTCCAGTGTGTCTCGTGCGTCGAGTGGGAACAGACAGGTGAAACATTGACACTAGATTTCCATAGTCAAGGCGGCCACGAAGTACAGAATGCAAAAATATTATGTCGGCTTGGATGAAACGAGCTTTGATAGTCTGACATTTACAATGTTTCAGCATCAAATAATAGTCCAAGGTGGGACAGTGGCGCTGGGTTCTACATCCTAACCACATAATAAACCTGTGTTGCAGACGCTCGAGGCGTCTTGGGTGGGTTGCTGCGGCCCCAGACCAGATTATACTACCATATTCAATCACGGACCTCACATGGGCGTTATACGCTGACAAGATTGCGGGGTGATTGAAATCTAGGCGGCAAGAGCATGGAGACATTTGTACACTGCGCATGAGCAAACCGAGCATGCGGTTGGCCTTGCCTACGGTTGAATCTACATGGTCGGCAAATGTCAGCTTAGCATCTAATATGACACCGAGGTCGCGCATCTGTTCGCATCTCTCCAGTTGATGCCTATCTAAAACATAGGTACAACGAATGGGGGCCTTGCGAAGAGTGAATGAGATAGTCTTGCATTTAGATGGATTGAGCTTAAAGTGCCAGATTTTAGACCATGCGCTAAGACGGTCCAGGTCGCCTGAAGGGAAACGGTATCTTCACGATTTTGAATGCTATGAATTTTTTTGACATCAGCATAAGCCAAACAGCCTGTTTTGATATTGTTAGGAAGGTCAGCGACATAACAGGTGAACAGTATCGGACCGAGAATGCTGCCTTCCGGCACACCGGACAAAACCGGTGTCCAGTCGGAATGCTTCCCATCGAGAATGACTCGCTGGGAGCGCTGACACAGATAGGACTCGATCCAACTATATGCAAAACCTGTGATGTTAAATGAATGGCGAAGTTTGTATAAAAGTAGCCTGTGGTTGACATTGGTAAAAGCGGACGAATAATCCGTGTATATGGTGTCCGTCTGCGATCCCTTGGCCTGTGAGGACCAGCAGTGTTCCAGAAAGCATGCTAGGTTAGTTATGCAAGAACGTTTCGGGAGAAATCCGTGTTGTGAGACAGGCAGTGCGGGGAGACATGTCTGAAGCAAGCTCTCACACACTACCTTCTCCAAAACTTTAGAGCAAATTGCCACAAGGGAAACGGGTCGGTAATTTTCTGGAAGCTTTCTAGAGCCCTTTTTTAACACAGGTATCACGTTGGCCCGCTTCCACTCGGAAGGGAACACCCCGGACCGCACTGATAGACGACATATAATTTCCAGAGGAATCGCAAACTCGTCGGCACATTCACGTAAAATGCGAGCACTTAAACCGTCAGGTCCACATTCCACAAGCCTTGTGCGCATTGAGCTCTCGCAAAAGCAGCGCCACACGGCCGGGTGGTACATGGAAGGCTGATAGCCCGGCACAGTTTAGCACTGGTGGCTCCGGTGTGTCATTAATATGAGGATCGCTAAACTTCTTCGAAAAACATGTGTTAAAACAGTTCGCTCGAGCAATGACATCCTTGTATACACAGCCATCGTGTTCAAGAACGGGTGACACTTTCCCACTCGATTTAAGTGATTTGACAAACGACCAATATCGCTTTGGGTTGTCTTTGAATTAGCGGATCACCCCAGTCAGATAATCGCGGTAATTACGGTCAGCCAGACGCTTGAAGTCGGCCCTAGCTCTAGCGCGTAAAGCAATGTTTTCGGCGGAAGGGTTATTCTTTTTGCGCCTATGAGCCTGCTCCTTCTCCCGAAGAAGTTCGCGAACATGCCGGTCAAACCAGGGAGGAAATTTATGACAGAGCTCAATGATAGGCACGTAATCTTTGACAGCAGCAAAAACAAGGTCATATAACATGCCAACAGCAGTCTTCATCTATACACTCCAACACATGCCAAGGGAGCAATCTCAGAGCCCGACGCAGGCCGACAAAGTCCGCGCGTCTATAGTTATAAACTCGCGATCTCGTGGCTCGAGGAGCAGAACCGACGCTAACGGCGAAGCGGGTTTCCACCACCAGGTGATCTGAGGCGAAAAGCCGATCGCGGACCTCGGAGACGGCGACACCGCCACGCCAGAGATGGCGAGGTCCAGTACGTTTTCACCTCTGGTGGCCGATGTCACAGACTGCGTCGCTTCACATTCCGTCACAGCGTCGACAAAGGTGACAGCTCTGCTAGAGCGCCTAGAGATTACCGCCTCTCCCGTCGCCCACGAGATCTCGGGCAGATTGAAGTCGCCGACCAGGAGAAACGGGCGACTGGGGGCGACTGGGACTTGTGTTGAAGCTGGTAGATATTTATGCAGTGGTTTATCCATTACAAAAATGCAGTGGTTTATCTATTTTCCTTGTGTGATTTCCGTGATCGGCCAGATCCCGGACGTCAGGAAGTTCTGCAAACACGGAGAACGCGTTCGTGATTTCCTGGACAATCACGCATAGTGTAGTCTGGGCTTAAGGCGGCCGCCGGGTTACGAGGCCGGGCCTGTCAATGCTCGTCGCTCGGCCAGCCATTGACCAGTCGGCGCTCGTAAGGCGGCCGCCGGGTTACGAGGCCGGGCCTGGCAATGCTCGTCGCTCGGCCAGCCATTGACCAGTCGGCGCTCGTAAGGCGGCCGCCGGGTTACGAGGCCGGGCCTGGCGATGCTCGTCGCTCGGCCAGTCATTGGCCAGCCGGCGCTCGTAAGGCGGCCGCCGGGTTACGAGGCCGGGCCTGGCAATGCTCGTCGCTCGGCCAGCCATTGACCAGTCGGCGCTCGTAAGGCGGCCGCCGGGTTACGAGGCCGGGCCTGGCAATGCTCGTCGCTCGGCCGATGTATTGCTTCGTCATTATAAATACGAGCTGAAATGTAATGATTAACTAATAATATGACACGCCGGCACTGATATGAGTCCAGTGTTAGCCTTTTTCGTCTATTTACCCGCCATTGAATGGGGAGGGGGGGGGGGGCGTTTAACGCCCCCCTGATGAATTTTCGTAATAGCTCAAAAACGAATAGCGTTATCAACGTGAAACTTCGGGTGCCTTCTTATAAATCACGTTTACGTCTTCTGTGAAAAACAATAAAGCAATTTTGTCGAACAATTTCGAGTTATATCGAATTTAGTGACGTTTAGTGTGTAGTGACACACGAGTTTTACACCAAACTCAGATAAAATTTGCCAGGCCGTATAAATGCCATATTTAAAGCAAAATCGAATAAAAAACGCCAAAACATAGAAAATGGCAAGGGCTACAAACTGGCTGTCTCGGAATTTGGAAAATTTGGGGTTTTGACCCCAAAAATTCAAATAGTTTTTTTGGGGGTGGAAAATGCCCACAAAATCGAATTTTTCAAAGATTTTCAAAAAGCCAGAATATATGTTAGAGAACCACATATGGGAAACTACCATACCAAATTTCAGATTGATATCACCATTTTTAACTGACATATGGCATCTAAAGTAAGGATAATTAATGACGTCATACCAAAACTACCATACCAAATTTCAGATTGATATCACCATTTTTGACTGACATATGGCATCTAAAGTATGGGAAGGTAGGTAGGTAGGTAGGTAGGTATGTAGGTTGGTAGGTAGGTTGGTTGGTAGGTAGGTAGGTAGGTATGTAGGTTGGTAGGTAGGTTGGTTGGTAGGTAGGTAGGTAGGTAGGTAGGTAGGTAGGTAGGTAGGTAGGTAGGTAGGTAGGTAGGTAGGTAGGTTGGTAGGTAGGTTGGTTGGTAGGTAGGTAGGTAGGTAGGTAGGTAGGTAGGTAGGTAGGTAGGTAGGTAGGTAGGTAGGTAGGTAGGTAGGTAGGTAGGTAGGTAGGTAGGTAGGTAGGTAGGTAGGTAGGTAGGTAGGTAGGTAGGTAGGTAGGTAGGTAGGTAGGTAGGTAGGTAGGTAGGTAGGTAGGTAGGTTGGTATGTATGTATGTATGTATGTATGTATGTATGTATGTATGTATGTATGTATGTATGTATGTAGGTATGTATGTATGTATGTATGTATGTATGTATGTATGTATGTATGTATGTATGTATGTATGTATGTATGTATGTATGTATGTATGTATGTATGTATGTATGTATGTATGTATGTATGTATGTATGCATGTATGTATGTATGTATGTATGTATGTATGTATGTATGTATGTATGTATGTATGTATGTATGTATGTATGTATGTATGTATGTATGTATGTATGTATGTATGTATGTATGTATGTATGTATGTATGTATGTGTGTGTGTATGTATGTATGTATGTATGTATGTTTGTATGTATGTATGTATGTATGTATGTATGTATGTATGTATGTATGTATGTATGTATGTATGTATGTATGTATGTATGTATGTATGTATGTATGTATGTATGTATGTATGTATGTATGTATGTATGTATGTATGTATGTATGTATGTATGCATGCATGCATGTATGTATGTATGTATGTATGTATGTATGTATGTATGTATGTATGTATGTATGTATGTATGCATGCATGCATGCATGCATGCATGCGTGCATGTATGTATGTATGTATGTATGTATGTATGTATGTATGTATGTATGTATGTATGTATGTATGTATGTATGTATGTATGTATGTATGTATGTATGTATGTATGTATGTATGTATGTATGTATGTATGTATGTATGTATGTATGCATGCATGTATGTATGTATGTATGTATGTATGTATGTATGTATGTATGTATGTATGTATGTATGTATGTATGTATGTATGTATGTATGTATGTATGTATGCATGCATGCATGCATGCATGCATGCATGCATGTATGTATGTATGTATGTATGTATGTATGTATGTATGTATGTATGTATGTATGTATGTATGTATGTATGTATGTATGTATGTATGTATGTATGTATGTATGTATGTATGTATGTATGTATGTATGTATGTATGTATGTATGTATGCATGTATGTATGTATGTATGTATGTATGCATGTATGTATATATGCGTGTGTTAGAAACGACCGGCATCTCTCGGGACTGATCTAATTTTAACTGATCACCAAGATAGAAGAAAGGTCGGTGTATTCAAAACATTCCCATCAATCGATAATTTTCTTGAGTTTTCCCCACTTTCCATCGAAGCCATCTAAATCATTCCTTAATATATATGCACTATATTCCTTTTCTGCTTCAATCTTTAAGGCTTTCATCATTACAGTTAGCGAAGGTGAAACTTTATTCATTCGCACTTTGTGTATAACATCCTTACCAATCGTTGCTAGTAAGGCAATTATATTTGAAAGATCATTGAGGAAGAACCAACTGATAATGTTGATATGTACTATTTTCTGTTTTATTGTGAGAGAACTTCCTCAATGAATATTTCAACCTTGGGACAGTACCAGAAAACATGGGCTAGAGTTTCTGTTACCTGTTCACAAAAGGAACAAAGGTTCGAAGTTTGTATATTCATGGCTTCCAGCAGCTTATTTTTTGGATATATTCTTGTTATTATTCAATAATGTAAGTACAGCAAATACATAGACGTCGTGGCATTTACATGTTTGTTAATGTTCCATTGATGTGGCCACCTATGTCGCTTTGCCATTTATTGTTTACTTTCAGTAGCCTATTTCACAAAGCAAAAAAGTTTGTAATTACAAATAATTTCTTTGTAATTACAAATAATTTGTACACATGTTTGTAGTTTGGATTTCACAAAACCCCAGGGCAGTAAATCTCAATTTACTATTTACAAACTACTTTACAAAGATATTGTTTGTAAAAATGTTTGCAATTGCACATGTTCTATTTATCAAAGGTTGACGGAAGTGAGGAAATGTTTGCAATTACAAACTTGTAATTCCAGTGGGTCAGGGGTTCTGAATTTCAGAAACTGCATTGACAGTTGACATTGTTTGACTGTTCAGGTTATTTTCTTGGTGAGGTTGTTACGTTGCCGAGGTTATTAGGGTAATGGTTTAGTTATGCATAGGTATAGCTGCCCCAAAACAAAGTTATTTCCCGACAGATTCGAACAGGGATCTCCAGCTTTGAAGTCCCAGTGCACCTTACCGATTGCGCTGTGAGGGGCGCCTCCGCGCGAAGAAAACGCATGGCGATAGAATTGCAGCGGTCAACGATGTCTTGTGCAATGTGCAGTGAACCTTCACCCTTTACGACGTAGGGAATCGGCTAGGTTAGGTGAAAAAATGGTCGAGAAATTCAACGATCTTTCTTTTAAGAGTAGATCTGTTGCTATGTTCCGCCACCTGGTGAATGGTCAAATTCTGTTTACTCTAACTGCTTACCTAGATGTATTTTTACGATCAGAGTTTGCATTCCGATGAAATGTTAATTAAAGGATTATTCTCCCTATAACTAATTTTATATTGAATACAAAAATAAACCACAATGTAAATATTTTTTTTAAATTAATTTGTTAACAATCAAATTATTTGTCATTAGCATCAAATTTAATACAAACGTTCTTGATTGCAAAGTTTTCTGCTGACTAAAATTCCTGTTTACAATTTTCTTTACAATCGGTAATTCAGAGGTGGCGAATGTTTGTGAAATAGCTTTTTGTGAGGTTTGCAATATTTTCTTGCGTTTGTAATCGCAACCATGTGTAATTACTAACTTCTTTGGAAATAGGCCACAGATCGGTCTCTAAATTGTTTTGTGCTAAAGCTTTCACAAATACATTGTAAACATATTTTGTGAATTTGGCTTCGTTCATTACGACTTTTATCTTATATGGAATGTTTGGGTTATTTACCTTTCTTCCTGAGTAGCTTATCAAGTTCTGCGGAAGTCTCCGTACCAACCTTTCGTAGCACAGGAATGTCATTTCTATTCGAAACTTCTCTTTGATATTTTCCTTTGAGTATAACTGGCCAGAGGACGGATTAAATAAGTCGCAAATAAAACGTAGCCTTTTCTGTCCCATTGCTTAATAATACTTTTTAGAAATCCACTTTGGTCAGAGAACCATATAGTTTCCGATAGTATTTCCTCATTACTGGGTTGGTATTGTGTAGCAAACCTTATTAATGCATTAAGCATATCTTTTTACAAAGGGTTTGTTATTTGTTTCCTTATTAACATGAGTTTTTCCTTCCCGTATGTAAGGAGATGATTTACACTTGGTAATTATGTATGTGCTATATATATATATGTGTCCAATCGGCTTTTGAAGTAATTAAGCGTTTGAGCCATGATAGTTTCATACTGTCAATGAAGCTTCTGATATCAATCATTTTCAATCCGTCTTGTTCATAGTTTAGTATAATCTTCGTTCGCTTGATTTTGTCACCTTTTCCACCCCATATGAATCTATAAAACATTGTTTCTATTTCTTTTATGTATTGCGCAGGTGGGTTTGGCAATGCTATGAATAAATGTACAAGTTTTGACAATAATAACGTTTTTATTATGCATATCTTTCCAACTGGAGATAGATTACGCCTCTTCCATTGCTCTATTTCTCTATGGATAACAGACATTTTATCTTGAATATTTTTCGCTGTAATTTTATCTAGATTTGTAGCTGTGTAGTGTATTCCAAGTACTTTTAGGTCACTCACAATTGCAATCCCAAGTCCTCTGGTACATATTTTTTTTTAAAGTTCCAATTGGCAGACACGCTGTTTTATCTAAATTTACTTTAAGGCCAGAGAGATGGGCAAATTTAACAAGCTCATTCATAGCACCTCTTACTGACTTTACTGTGCCATCTAACAACAAAATCGTGTCATCGGCATACTGGGAAATGTGAATCTGTTTTTCTGGTGATATGTTTATTCCTTTTATTTCTGTAGATCGGTTTATCTGGCCTGCCAACACTTCAACTGCAATATCGAATAAATCTTCCGACGATGGATTCCCTTGTCTAATTCCACGTTGTAGAAATATTTCTGGTCAGAGGTGCCCGTTTAGCATAATGCGAGAATAATAACGGAGGATTCAGATACAACAGATCAATCAATTGTAGGAAATTATCACCGAAGTTGAATTTTCTCATCACAAGCCGTAAATAATCCCATGCTGTCGATTCAAATGCCGCTTCAAAGTCTGCAGCAACAATCACTCCAGGTATTTTTTTTATTTTTGGTTAAGGCTATTGTGTCAAAAAGCAATAGAGCATTCTCGCCTATGTATCTACCAGAAATGTAAGCAGTTTGACAGGGACTAATTATTTTATATATTATGCTTTTGAGTCTGTTTGCCATTGCTGTGGAAATGATCTTATAATCAACATTTAATAAAGTAATTGGTCTCCAACCCTTCATCTCGTGTGGTGACTTTCCTTGTTTGGGCATAAGTTTCATAATCCCTATTCTATGTGAAGGTAAGTTTTGTTTTTGTGTGCGTGACGCTATGAATGCGCGATGCAGGAATGGCCCTAATTCAGGCCAGAATGCTCTAAATAATTCCACCGGAAAACCATTTGACCCTGGTGTTCTTCCCTTTCTCATTCACTGCAATGCTTCTGTTAGCTCCAGTAAAGATATTTCTGACTCTAATCGTATTGTATCACTAAAATGTATTGTTGTAATATTTCTGGAAATAATTTCGTCATTCACCTCATTTGCATTTCTGCTGCTATACTTATTTTCTAAATTCCGTGAAAACTCTGCAAGGATCGTATTGTTTTGGGAGATAATGCGAACTCCTTTTTGAATATACTGAATGTTTTTTGTATTACCATTTCTTTTTTTCCAGTGACAAAGAATATTTAGCTCCTTGTTCGTGCCACTGGTCTCTTGAACGAACAATACGTCCCTCTTTTTTGATTTTCTTGCTTCTTCCAGCTTTTAAAAAAAATATATCGAGTTGATTAAGATCGCTTTTCAGTGCGCTAGATTTAAATTGTTTTTGTGCTTTGTCAACTTCACGTTTGAGTTTATCTTCTAGCGTCCTATTTTGTTTAGCATTATGTTTGGAAAATTTAACGCTTTCACCACGTACCATCATTATGAGCGTTTCATAGAACAAACAATCATTTATTGTCAATTTTATCGTATTATAATTGCGTGGCTCAGTGTAGAAATGTTGCTCATATATTGGTGCTGCATATTGTTTTATTGTGTCAAATATGAAGTTTTTTAAGCGGCTTACATATTCTTCGTTTAGTAAATGTGGAATATTCAACATCCAGAGTTCATCCAGAGAAGCCTTTTTACCACCTCTGGTCAGCCCACGCCGCGGCGGGTCACGTGACAGGTCGCATGTGACGTCACGCTCGCCGGTCGCCGCCGCAGCGTCAAGCGCGGACAAGTAACACGGGTGACTGAAACTAAACGAAAGACAATACTAACACAGTGAGACAAGTGTTAAAACGGAAACAAGCGAGATGCAGTTCAAATTCGCACTGCTTTATATGTAAGTATTAGCCAAAGACACAAACACCTGTAAATGTATCAAAGTGCATTTTGTTCTTCTTCTCAAATCCAGACACTTGTCGGCCTACGCAACAACTGAGTTCCTAAAGCATCGGAACAAAAACTCATATTCCTTGGCTAGGTCGATTCGAGTGACTTCGACGATCCATATTTGCTTCTGACCAGGATAACCTACGGACTGCGATCGATGGCGACAGCCGTAAATGCAGGTCATATGACGTCACATCGGCCATAAACAGGTCAGATGACGTCAAGGGCGGGGTCAGATGACGTCAACGGCGGATGGACCGTGCATTCCAACTCTAGAGCACATTCAACTTTCGCCATTTAGTTCTGCTGATGAGCTGGAGTAATCGGATGATGGATGAGTGGTCACGGTCAACGCAACAAGTTTTACTTAGCGCATGTTCCGTTACCAGAAATTCATTCATTACAGATTCGGAATGACTTTATAAAGGTACTGGAAATAAGTCTGTATCTATTATGGTAAATGTATCTATTGTGCACATAAAATTAGCCAGGCTTTAGATGAACTTATACAACTCGCCTGAGCCATATAACTCTAGCATTTCAGGTGCTCAAAGCCCCAGAAGCGTCGCAAATCGACTGAATTTGCATTGCTCTATGTCGGATGCCTTACTACTACTGTTCCGTTAAGCTGTGGTTACGAGTTAGTAACTAGTTTTGAGAACATTTGGTCATGTTCCTTTTTCCAAAACACTCGTTGCAACTTTCACAACAGTTCCTAAATATTTGCATAATTTTGTCACTGCAAAAGTACTGTCATTGCTAATAGTTCCCTTGACAGCCAGAGCTTGTCACAGGCCCACAGTCTGCCATGTCGGGCTTTGGGACAGTTTACTTTAAATGTTTTCAATGTATGTACACTCAACAAATTATTTCACCGAATATTCACCAATAGCATAACAAAACAATCTTCCTTATCATTATCTGTAATTAACTAATATTCAAATTGCATATAAAGGACATCTGCATTTTGCTATTGTTATTATTGTCTATTGCATGAAGATGAAAATGTATTTATTTGTATTGTATGAAGGATGGCGGGTATAATCAAACAAGCAACCCCCATTGCTCTCGAGTTAACTGAAGCTGACGTATGAGCCAACCGATTTATCTGAGTTTGACGGAAGCCGGCAACAACAAAGAGATTAGCGAGAAAACATTCGAGGCCATAACAGCTTGCTTTTAGGCAATACATTACCACGCTGAATTCAGCAATGTCCGATCCGAAACGTGGTGTGCTATTTGATCATCTTAACATATATATTTGAGCATTATGTTCACCAATAGCATCCCGTTAATAAATATATTATAAAGTCTACATGTACTGGTAAATTTTGTTCACTAACACCACTAAAAGCTCCCATTGTTTTCTAGCCAGCCGTGGTCTCGAGTGCAGTTTGTAATCTGGTGTGTGCAGATCGACATTGCTTTGTTGCTTGTGCACTAATCAATTAATCAATGTCTCGGCAATAACTATCGCTAGTGTTCAGGACTGGGTTTCAGCGCGGTCTTATCAAGCGGACCCAACATCCGAGGCTAAGGTTTGAATTCACCAGCACTAGACATAGATGGCGGTGTTCTTGTTTCCTAAGTCGCTGTTAATTTTTTTACAGATAAAGCAGACATTTTTCTCTCTCTTCAAATTGACATATTTATCTTGATATATAAAACATACATCAGTGGTTCATTGAGACATTTTTAAGACATTGGTCATCCTGAATTGTTCGTGATATATCCAGGGGCTATAAATTATATTATATTGCTGTGGTATTGCAATCCTGGCCAAAGAATGCCACGTGTTGCCACGTATTACATTGGTTGTTCGATTTTGAAGAAAGTTGTTTCTTCTGTTTTTTGTTAAAGATTGACAGGAAAGAGTAAAGAGTAAAGAGACAAATTATGATTGATAATTTATGCTTATTAAGGTAGCTTGAACGAGCTTTGTCACAAGGTGCCATCACGTCCTTGACTTCTGCATTATATGATGATCCACCGCCACCGGTCAACAACAGAAAGTGCAAAGTTCAAGCCACGAGCCTCAGTTTGAGGCTCGCCTAAAAATTAACAATCACACCGTATAATTGTCCTTTCCTGTCCGGTGGCGGTGGACAGCGGGATTTCGTCGGCGAACGTTTTCGCCAGCGGTCGGAAGCGGACATAAAGTGAAAGGAAATAGTTCACCTTCAGCATGGGTTTTGAACTGAGATAGCAGTTTTGTAGCCCGTGTTGGGAAACCCCTATCTGCAAGTTTTCTTGACTGAAAGGACTCTCCTGCCGAATATATTTGATTTTTTGGCGAAGGAATGCGATGCTGGCGAAAGAATGCGGTGCTAACGAGGCCTGGGCAGAGGCTATACCATCAGCCAATCAGCTTGCAGCTGGTGCTAGCAACTAGCAAGCGAACCGCGGGCGGCCGGTCGGCACTTCTCTAATGCGAGTCTATCCTTACGCGACTACTTTCGAATCTGATTGGCTGAGCCATTTTAATTGCGCGTGACGCCAGGACTCTGACTCAGAGTATACATATAGTTTTGATAACATTAATAATGTACGACCTTCTGTCCTGAATCGGCGCGATGTATGGCCATTTTTGACAATATACAAATAATTTGTATTTCAAAATGCAATCAAATCGTGTTTGGAAAAAATGTTCCAAGGTGAACTATTTCCTTTAAACACTGCTGAACTTTCGCTCGCTCGTCGTCCTTGTTACCAGATAGTGCACGTTGTTACCAGATATATTATAACGATTATATCGATTTTCAACTTTTGGAGACATCGCAAAGTCACCAACTTTCCTGTCCGTTCTTGTCCTGTCCGCTGCTGACCAGTGGCGGTGGGCACCGGGCTTTAAAGTCACATACATTTTTGCGATTAGATGATGTTGATTTTGATTGATGATAAACTATTGAATTGATAGGAATTCTGTTTTTGAATGCTCCATGTATAAAGCTCACCTTTTCTTAGTAATACTGTGACTTGCAACTCCGTTTTCCAGTCACTATCATGTTCCTGTCCTGATTTCACTCACCACAAATGGAAATATTGCCTTAGAATAATGTTACCGCACTCGAAACCTCCCCTGAAACGCACAACAGAGATAATCCAGATAATAATTATCCAATAAACGCAGAGCAACGTCAGAAAAACATTGCCATTTGTCTTATCACACGTAGCCAAAGCTTTCCCAGTGGCCAGCGGGCAAAACACAACTTGGGTCCGCAAAACCAATTAAAATCAGGAATGGAGCAGCTCTCTCCCCTTTAAGCGCGGATAAAAAGCCCGCCAAACCCCATCAGCGGCGTCCGGTTCGGCTGGCAGACGCTGTGAACAAACATCAGCAAAGCCGCTCAGCTCCAGCACAGCGTCTGGCTTCACTGACTTCGCTGCTACAGCCGCCGCCGCCGCCGTCACCGCCGCCATCATCGCGCCGCCGAGCTAGCTAGTGTTATCGTGTTTGGCGGTCCCTCGGACGAGAATTGCACAGGACGTCTTGATCAGCCCAGTTGTAAAACGGTGTTTGGCTGGTTCATTCAGCTCCAAACAGTCCAACGAAGCGTGATCTGCTGTTATCTACTGTTATTATTTTGTTATTTCACTCGCGACCCATTGCTGATCCCTGCAGTGATCAGCAAGTGGGTCGCGTTTCAAATCGGTAGCACGCTCTTGGTTGTTGCTGCATTAGCTTGCTCTGAGTTTTCATTGGGTTATTTTATTACCCGGTTATTACTATCCGAATGACAAGTCCATATTTATGGACAGCGTTTACCCTTTGTTGGTTTATCGGTTAGCATTCTTTAAGGACATTTACCACTGCTGCGTTGACTCGTAACCCCGCAGAAGCCTGAACAAGACAGTTAGTACCGATCGATAGACTGCATCCAAAGCAATTCACGCACTAAATCACCGCCATTGAAGTTCGTTCCAATGCTCATGGTCTCTTCCCCCAACTGCCATCCACTTTCATTCACAGATGAAATGCTACCCATCAAACTCAGCATAGCCATACAGCAGACACTCAGCCTAGGCACTACTCAATCAAAGCCACTGCAGTACGAATCCCATGTCTCAGCATAGCCATACAGCAGACACTCAGCCTAGGCACTCCTCAATCAAAGCCACTGCAGTACGAATCCCATGTCTCAGCATAGCCATACAGCAGACACTCAGCCTAGGCACTCCTCAATCAAAGCCACTGCAGTACGAATCCCATGTCTCAGCATAGCCATACAGCCGACACTCAGCCTAGGCACTACTCAATCAAAGCCACTGCAGTACGAATCCCATGTCTCAGCATAGCCATACAGCAGACACTCAGCCTAGGCACTACTCAATCAAAGCCACTGCAGTACGAATCCCATGTCTCAGCATAGCCATACAGCAGACACTCAGCCTAGGCACTACTCAATCAAAGCCACTGCAGTACGAATCCCATGTCTCAGCATAGCCATACAGCCGACACTCAGCCTAGGCACTACTCAATCAAAGCCACTGCAGTACGAATCCCATGTCTCAGCATAGCCATACAGCAGACACTCAGCCTAGGCACTACTCAATCAAAGCCACTGCAGTACGAATCCCATGTCTCAGCATAGCCATACAGCAGACACTCAGCCTAGGCACTACTCAATCAAAGCCACTGCAGTACGAATCCCATGTCTCAGCATAGCCATACAGCAGACACTCAGCCTAGGCACTACTCAATCAAAGCCACTGCAGTACGAATCCCATGTCTCAGCATAGCCATACAGCAGACACTCAGCCTAGGCACTACTCAATCAAAGCCACTGCAGTACGAATCCCATGTCTCAGCATAGCCATACAGCCGACACTCAGCCTAAGCACTCCTAAGCCTAAGCATCCTAAGCACAGCCTAAGCCTAAGCACCACAGCCTAAGCACACGAATCAAAGCCACTGCAGTACGAATCGCATGTCCCATGAGAACGCAGCACCACGGCGACGCTTGGCGACGGCTGACGACGTCTCAGCACCAGTCGCGGTCTCTGTGAGCACGCCTCGGCAACACTCGCGCGCCCGTGAACCATCGCGTGTTACGGTGCCCTTGCTTCAGACATGGTATTTCAGCGCGCCGTTTCCGCTGGCTGTGACTGCTGCCGGAGCAGGGGCGGGGGCGGGGGCGAGGGCGGGGGCGGGGGCGGGGGCGGGGGCGGGGGCGGGGGCGGGAGCGGCCAGGGCAGTGCCGCCGATCGCGTGTCGGGCGGCAGTGGCGGCGCGGCGCCACACAGTGTCATGACCACTCATAAATACTGACAGGCTTTCGACGGCGGCAAACCGGCGCATGCACGCCAGACGGTGACGTCATGACAGCTCTCGGCACCGACTGGCAGCTGCAGCATCAGCAGCTCTGAGCTACAACAAAGGCGGATCCAGAACGGGTGGCTTGGGGGAAAATTCCCCGAAAGTCTCACACAATTCTGAAAACTCATCTGATTTCGCTTGCATATGCATTGATAGCTGATTTAAAACAATCTTTCCTTAGTAAAAGTTGCTGATATTTTCTTCTATATCAGGAAATGCGTCAAGTTTGCGTCGATTTCAGTTTTGTTTTGAGGGGCATGGCCCCTTTGCCCCCCTCCCCCACATTGGATTCGTCCATGAGCTACAATATCAGCAACTATGAGCTACAGTATCAGCATTCAGCAGCTCTGAGGTACATATCAGCAGCTCTAAGCGGTATAATTATGAGCATCAGCTCCTCTAAGCTACAGCATCAGCAGATATAAGCTCTCACTGGCGGATCTAGGGATCGAGAATGTGGGGGGGGGGGGCTAAAATTTCGCTCCGCTTCATCAGCGAAAAGTTGTTGACCGGGAGAGGGGAGGGGGGGGGGAGGGTGGAGTCGGGTCCTCAAAGCGAAAGTCATTGACCGGAGGGGGGCGGGGGGATTTTTTTTTTATATCTTCCTAAATATCACTTCTTACAGCCAAAGCAGGAACACGCGGGGTGGGGGGCATCCTTGTATTGAATGCCCGCCATGTTCCTGTGGGGCATTTACCACTAATGCCCCCTCCCCTGGATCCGTCAGTGGTAAAAAGCCAGACAACCCCAATTTTACCTCTTCTGTTCTACCGCTTTCAAACATGTGTGTAGCTGAGTTCATGCTGAGTCTGATCTTGACTAGTTGGAAATGCTAAAAATTGTGAGACCTCTACTCATAGCACCCATAACATACACCGGGATAGGTACCTAAGCATGGTGCAAATTGGGTGTCAGATTTAAAATTGGTACCTGAAATTACTTGATTCTGGATATGACCTGAGGCCAAAGTAGCCATCCCAAGTTATAGTAATTTAAAATGACCTTGACAATGACAAATATTAACTTTACCTACACATTCACAAAGTGTGAATTTTATTTGGCTACATGTTTACAGGAGAAAGGAAAACAACAATATCCAAGTCCCAGTCGCAATCACTCAAATACTGTCGAAATGCGTTCCACTCACGCTATTCAGCGCTATAAACTTCGGCGCAAAAACGCGATGTTTTTTTTTTAACTTACGTTGGTTGTAGGAATCGCTCCAGATCGAAAATAGCGCCAGACGCACCACGCATATTTGGAAATGTCTAATACAAAGTCAAGACCCATCATACTTAGGGTCACAGTGGCGTACCGAGTATCAGGTCATGCAGGTCATGACCTGGTCCTTTGGACCTGAGGCGCCCATGCAAAGCTGGCGCCCCTCCGATCAGTCACGACGCCCGTCTGGCTAGTGACGGTGCCATTCCGGACAGTGAGGACGCTCTCCCGGCCAGTGACGACACTCCTGTGGCCAGTGACGGCGCCCCCGGCCAGTGAGGGCGTCCCTGTCATAGACGGCGCCTCTCCGGCCCGTGACAGCGCCACTCCGGCCAGTGACGGTGCACCTCTTACCAGTGAAGGAGCCTCTCCGACCAGTGACGGCGCCCCTCCGACCAGTGACCACGCCCCTCCGGCGAGTGACGGCGCCCCTCCAGTCAGTGAAGGAGCCCCTCCGACCAGTGACGGCGCCCCTCCGACCAGTGACCACGCCCCTCCGGCGAGTGACGGCGCCCCTCCGGCTAGTGACGGCGCCCCTCCGGCGAGTGACGGCGCCCCTCCGGCCAGTGACTCTCCTTCCGCACGGTGCGGAAGGAGAGGCGTCCCGCCCCTGCCTGCAATATTTCGCCAATATTGGTGGCCCTGGCGCCCGCCCCTGGCTGGCAATGATCTGGTCCTTTGTGAATTTCTGCGTACGCCACTGCTTAGTGAGCCATAAGTCAGTCAACACTCAAGAGGTATTGCTTTGACATGTGGGTTGGGGATCGTCCATACTTGGTTCTCCAATACATATTCCGTCTTTTTCAGATGATTTTTTATATTTTATGATTTTATGAAGAAATAAAGCATAATTGGGAGAGAAAAAAATCCACAAAATCAAAATTTCTAAACATATTAAAAAACTGGAACATATATTGGAGAACGAAGTATAGAAAATACCCAAACCGAATTTCAAAGCAATATACTTAGTTTTGGCTGACTTATGGCTACTTAAGTATGATGGGTCTGGATTTTGTATTCGACATTTCCAAATATGCACGCGCCACTTTCCCTCCTGTTACCAGAATGCTACAAAATAGAGGAAACACGAACGAGGAAAAAATGGCGATTTTTTGTGTTCGCAAAAAGTTATTTTTCGCAGTCAGTATCCATTTTTCATCGCCAGTTTCAGCGATTTGTTTCTCTCTCGGGGGGGGGGGGGGAATTATTTCTATTGCCGCTCCCGCCGAGTTGGGATGGGAGGGGGGGGGGGGGGGGCTTTTGCCCCTGCCGCCCCCCCCCCTGGATCCGCCAGTGTAAGCTGTATAAGTATGAGCACCAGCATCTCTGAGTAGACGATCAGCAGCTCTAAGCTACAGCACCAGCAGCTCTGAGTAGACGATCAGCAGCTCTAGACTACAACATCAGAAGCTCTGAGTAGACGATCAGCAGCTCTAAGCTACAACATCAGCAGTTCTGTGTAGACGATGAGCAGCTCTAGACTACAACATCAGAAGCTCTGAGTAGACGATCAGCAGCTCTAGACTACAACATAAGAAGCTCTGAGTAGACGATCAGCAGCTCTAGACTACAACATCAGAAGCTCTGTGTAGACGATCAGCAGCTCTAGACTACAACATCAGAAGCTCTGAGTAGACGACCAGCGGCTCTAGACTACAACATCAGAAGCTCTGAGTAGACGATCAGCAGCTCTATGCTACAACATCAGAAGCTCTGTGTAGACGATCAGCAGCTCTAGACTACAACATCAGAAGCTCTGTGTAGACGATCAGCAGCTCTAGACTACAACATCAGCAGCTCTGTGTAGACGATCAGCAGCTCTAAGCTACAACATCAAAAGCTCTGAGTAGACGATCAGCAGCTCTATGCTACAACATCAGAAGCTCTGAGTAGACGATCAGCAGCTCTAGACTACAACATCAGAAGCTCTATGTAGACGATCAGCAGCTCTAGACTACAACATCAGAAGCTCTGAGTAGACGATCAGCAGCTCTAGACTACAACATCAGAAGCTCTGTGTAGACGATCAGCAGCTCTAGACTACAACATCCGAAGCTCTGTGTAGACGATCAGCAGCTCTAGACTACAACAACAGAAGCTCTATGTAGACGATCAGCAGCTCTAGACTACAACATCAGAAGCTCTATGTAGACGATCAGCAGCTCTATGCTACAACATCAGCAGCTCTGTGTAGACGATCAGCAGCTCTAAGCTACAACATCAGCAGCTCTGAGTAGACGATCAGCAGCTCTAGACTACAACATCAGAAGCTCTGTGTAGACGATCAGCAGCTCTAGACTACAACATCAGAAGCTCTGTGTAGACGATCAGCAGCTCTAGACTACAACATCAGAAGCTCTGAGTAGACGATCAGCAGCTCTAGACTCCAACATCAGAAGCTCTGAGTAGACGATCAGCAGCTCTAGACTACAACATCAGAAGCTCTGTGTAGACGATCAGCAGCTCTAGACTACAACATCAGAAGCTCTGTGTAGACGATCAGCAGCTCTAGACTACAACATCAGAAGCTCTGTGTAGACAATCAGCAGCTCTAGACTACAACATCAGAAGCTCTGAGTAGACGATCAGCAGCTCTAAGCTACAACATCAGCAGCTCTATGTAGACGATCAGCAGCTCTAAGCTACAACATCAGAAGCTCTGAGTAGACGATCAACAGCTCTAAGCTACAACATCAGCAGCTCTGTGAAGACGATCAGCAGCTCTAGACTACAACATCAGAAGCTCTGTGTAGACGATCAGCAGCTCTAGACTACAGCATCAGAAGCTCTGTGTAGACGATCAGCAGCTCTAGACTACACCATCAGAAGCTCTGAGTAGACGATCAGCAGCTCTAGACTACAACATCAGCAGCTCTGAGTAGACGATCAGCAGCTCTAGACTACAACATCAGAAGCTCTGTGTAGACGATCAGCAGCTCTAGACTACAACAACAGAAGCTCTATGCAGACGATCAGAAGCTCTAGACTACAACATCAGAAGCTCTGAGTAGACGATCAGCAGCTCCAGGCTACAACATCAGCAGCTCTATGTAGACGATCAGCAGCTCTAGACTACAACATCAGAAGGTCTGAGTAGACGATCAGCAGCTCTAGACTACAACATCAGAAGCTCTGAGTAGACGATCAGCAGCTCTAGGCTACAACATCAGAAGCTCTGAGTAGACGATCAGCAGCTCTAATCTACAACATCAGAAGCTCTGTGTAGACGATCAGCAGCTCTAGATTACAACATCAGCAGCTCTGTGTAGACGATCAGCAGCTCTAGACTACAACATCAGAAGCTCTATGTAGACGATCAGCAGCTCTAGACTACAACATCAGAAGCTCTATGTAGACGATCAGCAGCTCTAGACTACAACATCAGAAGCTCTGAGTAGACGATCAGCAGCTCTAGACTACAACATCAGAAGCTCTGAGTAGACGATCAGCAGCTCTAGACTACAACATCAGAAGCTCTGAGTAGACAATCAGCAGCTCCAGGCTACAACATCAGAAGCTCTGTGTAGACGATCAGCAGCTCTAGACTACAACATCAGAAGCTCTGAGTAGACGATCAGCAGCTCTAGACTACAACATCAGAAGCTCTGTGTAGACGATCAGCAGCTCTAGACTACAACATCAGAAGCTCTGAGTAGACGATCAGCAGCTCTAAGCTACAACATCAAAAGCTCTGCGTAGACGATCAGCAGCTCTAGACTACAACATCAGAAGCTCTGAGTAGACGATCAGCAGCTCCAGGCTACAACATCAGCAGCTATATGTAGACGATCATCAGCTCTAGACTACAACATCAGAAGCTCTGTGTAGACGATCAGCAGCTCTAGACTACAACATCAGAAGCTCTGAGTAGACGATCAGCAGCTCTAAGATACAACATCAGAAGCTCTATGTAGACGATCAGCAGCTCTAGACTACAACATCAGAAGCTCTGAGTCGACGATCAGCAGCTCTAGACTACAACATCAGCAGCTCTATGTAGACGATCAGCAGCTCTAGACTACAACATCAGAAGCTCTGAGTAGACGATCAGCAGCTCTAGACTACAACATCAGAAGCTCTGAGTAGACGATCAGCAGCTCTAGATTACAACAACAGAAGCTCTATGTAGACGATCAGCAGCTCTAGACTCCAACATCAGAAGCTCTGAGTAGACGATCAGCAGCTCTAGACTACAACATCAGAAGCTCTGTGTAGACGATCAGCAGCTCTAGACTACAACATCAGAAGCTCTGTGTAGACGATCAGCAGCTCTAGACTACAACATCAGAAGCTCTGCGTAGACGATCAGCAGCTCTAGACTACAACATCAGAAGCTCTGAGTAGACGATCAGCAGCTCTAAGCTACAACATCAGCAGCTCTATGTAGACGATCAGCAGCTCTAAGCTACAACATCAGAAGCTCTGAGTAGACGATCAACAGCTCTAAGCTACAACATCAGCAGCTCTGTGTAGACGATCAGCAGCTCTAGACTACAACATCAGAAGCTCTGTGTAGACGATCAGCAGCTCTAGACTACAACATCAGAAGCTCTGTGTAGACGATCAGCAGCTCTAGACTACACCATCAGAAGCTCTGAGTAGACGATCAGCAGCTCTAGGCTACAACATCAGCAGCTCTGAGTAGACGATCAGCAGCTCTAGACTACAACATCAGAAGCTCTGTGTAGACGATCAGCAGCTCTAGACTACAACAACAGAAGCTCTATGTAGACGATCAGCAGCTCTAGACTACAACATCAGAAGGTCTGAGTAGACGATCAGCAGCTCTAGACTACAACATCAGAAGCTCTGAGTAGACGATCAGCAGCTCTAGGCTACAACATCAGAAGCTCTGAGTAGACGATCAGCAGCTCTAATCTACAACATCAGAAGCTCTGTGTAGACGATCAGCAGCTCTAGACTACAACATCAGCAGCTCTGTGTAGACGATCAGCAGCTCTAGACTACAACATCAGAAGCTCTATGTAGACGATCAGCAGCTCTAGACTACAACATCAGAAGCTCTATGTAGACGATCAGCAGCTCTAGACTACAACATCAGAAGCTCTGAGTAGACGATCAGCAGCTCTAGACTACAACATCAGAAGCTCTGAGTAGACGATCAGCAGCTCTAGACTACAACATCAGAAGCTCTGAGTAGACGATCAGCAGCTCCAGGCTACAACATCAGAAGCTCTGTGTAGACGATCAGCAGCTCTAGACTACAACATCAGAAGCTCTGAGTAGACGATCAGCAGCTCTAGACTACAACATCAGAAGCTCTGTGTAGACGATCAGCAGCTCTAGACTACAACATCAGAAGCTCTGAGTAGAAGATCAGCAGCTCTAAGCTACAACATCAAAAGCTCTGTGTAGACGATCAGCAGCTCTAGACTACAACATCAGAAGCTCTGAGTAGACGATCAACAGCTCCAGGCTACAACATCAGGAGCTCTATGTAGACGATCATCAGCTCTAGACTACAACATCAGAAGCTCTGTGTAGACGATCAGCAGCTCTAGACTACAACATCAGAAGCTCTGAGTAGACGATCAGCAGCTCTAAGATACAACATCAGAAGCTTTATGTAGACGATCAGCAGCTCTAGACTACAACATCAGAAGCTCTGAGTCGACGATCAGCAGCTCTAGACTACAACATCAGAAGCTCTGTGTAGACGATCAGCAGCTCTAGACTACAACATCAGAAGCTCTGAGTAGACGATCAGCAGCTCTAGACTACAACATCAGAAGCTCTGTGTAGACGATCAGCAGCTCTAGACTACAACATCAGAAGCTCTGAGTAGACGATCAGCAGCTCTAAGCTACAACATCAAAAGCTCTGTGTAGACGATCAGCAGCTCTAGACTACAACATCAGAAGCTCTGAGTAGACGATCAACAGCTCCAGGCTACAACATCAGGAGCTCTATGTAGACGATCATCAGCTCTAGACTACAACATCAGAAGCTCTGTGTAGACGATCAGCAGCTCTAGACTACAACATCAGAAGCTCTGAGTAGACGATCAGCAGCTCTAAGATACAACATCAGAAGCTTTATGTAGACGATCAGCAGCTCTAGACTACAACATCAGAAGCTCTGAGTCGACGATCAGCAGCTCTAGACTACAACTTCAGAAGCTCTGTGTAGACGATCAGCAGCTCTAGACTACAACATCAGAAGCTCTGAGTAGACGATCAGCAGCTCTAGACTACAACATCAGAAGCTCTGTGTAGACGATCAGCAGCTCTAGACTACAACATCAGAAGCTCTGAGTAGACGATCAGCAGCTCTAAGCTACAACATCAAAAGCTCTGTGTAGACGATCAACAGCTCTAGACTACAACATCAGAAGCTCTGAGTAGACGATCAACAGCTCCAGGCTACAACATCAGGAGCTCTATGTAGACGATCATCAGCTCTAGACTACAACATCAGAAGCTCTGTGTAGACGATCAGCAGCTCTAGACTACAACATCAGAAGCTCTGAGTAGACGATCAGCAGCTCTAGACTACAACATCAGCAGCTCTATGTAGACGATCAGCAGCTCTAGACTACAACATCAGAAGCTCTGAGTCGACGATCAGCAGCTCTAGACTACAACATCAGAAGCTCTATGTAGACGATCAGCAGCTCTAGACTACAACATCAGAAGCTCTGAGTCGACGATCAGCAGCTCTAGACTACAACATCAGCAGCTCTATGTAGACGATCAGCAGCTCTAAGCTACAACATCAGAAGCTCTGAGTAGACGATCAACAGCTCTAAGCTACAACATCAGCAGCTCTGTGTAGACGATCAGCAGCTCTAGACTACAACATCAGAAGCTCTGTGTAGACGATCAGCAGCTCTAGACTACAGCATCAGAAGCTCTGTGTAGACGATCAGCAGCTCTAGACTACACCATCAGAAGCTCTGAGTAGACGATCAGCAGCTCTAGACTACAACATCAGCAGCTCTGAGTAGACGATCAGCAGCTCTAGACTACAACATCAGAAGCTCTGTGTAGACGATCAGCAGCTCTAGACTACAACAACAGAAGCTCTATGCAGACGATCAGAAGCTCTAGACTACAACATCAGAAGCTCTGAGTAGACGATCAGCAGCTCCAGGCTACAACATCAGCAGCTCTATGTAGACGATCAGCAGCTCTAGACTACAACATCAGAAGGTCTGAGTAGACGATCAGCAGCTCTAGACTACAACATCAGAAGCTCTGAGTAGACGATCAGCAGCTCTAGGCTACAACATCAGAAGCTCTGAGTAGACGATCAGCAGCTCTAATCTACAACATCAGAAGCTCTGTGTAGACGATCAGCAGCTCTAGATTACAACATCAGCAGCTCTGTGTAGACGATCAGCAGCTCTAGACTACAACATCAGAAGCTCTATGTAGACGATCAGCAGCTCTAGACTACAACATCAGAAGCTCTATGTAGACGATCAGCAGCTCTAGACTACAACATCAGAAGCTCTGAGTAGACGATCAGCAGCTCTAGACTACAACATCAGAAGCTCTGAGTAGACGATCAGCAGCTCTAGACTACAACATCAGAAGCTCTGAGTAGACAATCAGCAGCTCCAGGCTACAACATCAGAAGCTCTGTGTAGACGATCAGCAGCTCTAGACTACAACATCAGAAGCTCTGAGTAGACGATCAGCAGCTCTAGACTACAACATCAGAAGCTCTGTGTAGACGATCAGCAGCTCTAGACTACAACATCAGAAGCTCTGTGTAGACGATCAGCAGCTCTAAGCTACAACATCAAAAGCTCTGCGTAGACGATCAGCAGCTCTAGACTACAACATCAGAAGCTCTGAGTAGACGATCAGCAGCTCCAGGCTACAACATCAGCAGCTATATGTAGACGATCATCAGCTCTAGACTACAACATCAGAAGCTCTGTGTAGACGATCAGCAGCTCTAGACTACAACATCAGAAGCTCTGAGTAGACGATCAGCAGCTCTAAGATACAACATCAGAAGCTCTATGTAGACGATCAGCAGCTCTAGACTACAACATCAGAAGCTCTGAGTCGACGATCAGCAGCTCTAGACTACAACATCAGCAGCTCTATGTAGACGATCAGCAGCTCTAGACTACAACATCAGAAGCTCTGAGTAGACGATCAGCAGCTCTAGACTACAACATCAGAAGCTCTGAGTAGACGATCAGCAGCTCTAGATTACAACAACAGAAGCTCTATGTAGACGATCAGCAGCTCTAGACTCCAACATCTGAAGCTCTGAGTAGACGATCAGCAGCTCTAGACTACAACATCAGAAGCTCTGTGTAGACGATCAGCAGCTCTAGACTACAACATCAGAAGCTCTGTGTAGACGATCAGCAGCTCTAGACTACAACATCAGAAGCTCTGCGTAGACGATCAGCAGCTCTAGACTACAACATCAGAAGCTCTGAGTAGACGATCAGCAGCTCTAAGCTACAACATCAGCAGCTCTATGTAGACGATCAGCAGCTCTAAGCTACAACATCAGAAGCTCTGAGTAGACGATCAACAGCTCTAAGCTACAACATCAGCAGCTCTGTGTAGACGATCAGCAGCTCTAGACTACAACATCAGAAGCTCTGTGTAGACGATCAGCAGCTCTAGACTACAACATCAGAAGCTCTGTGTAGACGATCAGCAGCTCTAGACTACACCATCAGAAGCTCTGAGTAGACGATCAGCAGCTCTAGGCTACAACATCAGCAGCTCTGAGTAGACGATCAGCAGCTCTAGACTACAACATCAGAAGCTCTGTGTAGACGATCAGCAGCTCTAGACTACAACAACAGAAGCTCTATGTAGACGATCAGCAGCTCTAGACTACAACATCAGAAGGTCTGAGTAGACGATCAGCAGCTCTAGACTACAACATCAGAAGCTCTGAGTAGACGATCAGCAGCTCTAGGCTACAACATCAGAAGCTCTGAGTAGACGATCAGCAGCTCTAATCTACAACATCAGAAGCTCTGTGTAGACGATCAGCAGCTCTAGACTACAACATCAGCAGCTCTGTGTAGACGATCAGCAGCTCTAGACTACAACATCAGAAGCTCTATGTAGACGATCAGCAGCTCTAGACTACAACATCAGAAGCTCTATGTAGACGATCAGCAGCTCTAGACTACAACATCAGAAGCTCTGAGTAGACGATCAGCAGCTCTAGACTACAACATCAGAAGCTCTGAGTAGACGATCAGCAGCTCTAGACTACAACATCAGAAGCTCTGAGTAGACGATCAGCAGCTCCAGGCTACAACATCAGAAGCTCTGTGTAGACGATCAGCAGCTCTAGACTACAACATCAGAAGCTCTGAGTAGACGATCAGCAGCTCTAGACTACAACATCAGAAGCTCTGTGTAGACGATCAGCAGCTCTAGACTACAACATCAGAAGCTCTGAGTAGAAGATCAGCAGCTCTAAGCTACAACATCAAAAGCTCTGTGTAGACGATCAGCAGCTCTAGACTACAACATCAGCAGCTCTGTGTAGACGATCAACAGCTCCAGGCTACAACATCAGGAGCTCTATGTAGACGATCATCAGCTCTAGACTACAACATCAGAAGCTCTGTGTAGACGATCAGCAGCTCTAGACTACAACATCAGAAGCTCTGAGTAGACGATCAGCAGCTCTAAGATACAACATCAGAAGCTTTATGTAGACGATCAGCAGCTCTAGACTACAACATCAGAAGCTCTGAGTCGACGATCAGCAGCTCTAGACTACAACATCAGAAGCTCTGTGTAGACGATCAGCAGCTCTAGACTACAACATCAGAAGCTCTGAGTAGACGATCAGCAGCTCTAGACTACAACATCAGAAGCTCTGTGTAGACGATCAGCAGCTCTAGACTACAACATCAGAAGCTCTGAGTAGACGATCAGCAGCTCTAAGCTACAACATCAAAAGCTCTGTGTAGACGATCAGCAGCTCTAGACTACAACATCAGAAGCTCTGAGTAGACGATCAACAGCTCCAGGCTACAACATCAGGAGCTCTATGTAGACGATCATCAGCTCTAGACTACAACATCAGAAGCTCTGTGTAGACGATCAGCAGCTCTAGACTACAACATCAGAAGCTCTGAGTAGACGATCAGCAGCTCTAAGATACAACATCAGAAGCTTTATGTAGACGATCAGCAGCTCTAGACTACAACATCAGAAGCTCTGAGTCGACGATCAGCAGCTCTAGACTACAACATCAGAAGCTCTGTGTAGACGATCAGCAGCTCTAGACTACAACATCAGAAGCTCTGAGTAGACGATCAGCAGCTCTAGACTACAACATCAGAAGCTCTGTGTAGACGATCAGCAGCTCTAGACTACAACATCAGAAGCTCTGAGTAGACGATCAGCAGCTCTAAGCTACAACATCAAAAGCTCTGTGTAGACGATCAGCAGCTCTAGACTACAACATCAGAAGCTCTGAGTAGACGATCAACAGCTCCAGGCTACAACATCAGGAGCTCTATGTAGACGATCATCAGCTCTAGACTACAACATCAGAAGCTCTGTGTAGACGATCAGCAGCTCTAGACTACAACATCAGAAGCTCTGAGTAGACGATCAGCAGCTCTAGACTACAACATCAGCAGCTCTATGTAGACGATCAGCAGCTCTAGACTACAACATCAGAAGCTCTGAGTCGACGATCAGCAGCTCTAGACTACAACATCAGAAGCTCTATGTAGACGATCAGCAGCTCTAGACTACAACATCAGAAGCTCTGAGTCGACGATCAGCAGCTCTAGACTACAACATCAGAAGCTCTATGTAGACGATCAGCAGCTCTAGACTACAACATCTGCAGCTCTGAGTCGACGATCAGCAGCTCTAGACTACATTATCAGAAGCTCTATGTAGACGATCAGCAGCTCTAGACTACAACATCTGCAGCTCTGTGTAGACGATCAGCAGCTCTAGACTACAACATCTTCAGCTCGGTAGCAGCAGTAGACGTTCGGTACATGTACCAGCAGTTTTGTTTGGGCAGCTAGCAAAACATAACTAGCAAAACTAGCAAAACATAACAGTATCGTAGGATAACAGTTCATATTCGATGCAATATCTTTTAAGATATACAACTAATTTAACGCATTAACTCATGTAACTCATTTTACCAACGACAACACCGACGAGGAGCTTTAGGTTCTACAGGCTTTAGGTTAGGCTCTAGGTTATGTAGTGGGTGGCAATTGCTGTTTGTGAGAAGACCCCTCACATTTCACAATCGTCTTCAAAGACTTCAAAATTCTAGAAATGTTAAACACAAATTGCATCAACAATGAAGAACGCCCTCTCCTTAACCCTATTTGTAACAGGCTCCTGGCTATCCCTATTTGTAACAGGGGGGGGGGGGGGGCGGATTCCGCCCCCCCGGAGATCTCGAGATCTACCCGTCCGATTTTCAAAAATGAAACGGCGTTTGGTTCCCCTCAACACGATCTACATTTCTAAATAATAATTTAAAAAAAATGATAGGGGGGCAAGAAAGGGGCAAAAACCACAAATTTTAGTGGTATTTTTGATCCAACATAGCTTTCATGTTTATCGACCGATTTTAACACAATTGATACGAATCGATAGATATTGAATTGGAAATTGATATATGACAGTGGCGTTTGAAAATTCAAAAATCATAGGCGTGTGCAGGTCACTCAATATGGGGGTGAAGTAAATGCGTAATAAAACCATTTTTTGATGTTTAAAAAAAAATGAAATGGTATGTGATTGTGAAATTCGGCAAAACAGTTAAAAATCATATTTTTGCCATAGGCGGTACCAGGTTAGTGAAAAAGGGGGGTAAAATTGGAGAAAAAAAATATTAACCGCAGACAAGTTGCTACCCAGCACTATAAATATGTTACTGATCGTAGATAGTTCCTTTTTCCATGTTGTACTTCATAATAGGCGTATCCAGGATCCAAACTGGGGATAATATACCTTTTGATAAGTATATTATCCGCTATTATGATACTAATTAGTCAACAGTGACTATTTCACTTACAACTTCAATTAACATTGCTTACCCCCCTTTTACCCTACCTGGACTCGCCTATTATCTTATAATCGTTCGTAGAGTAGCCTGTGGTGCGTGTTTCATCCGAAAACTACAGTATGTTATGTCATTGTACGCCCATGCCTCTTAGTTTCCTTGCAATAATATGACCCCCTTTCTTCCATTCCTGAGCGCGCCTCTGCAAAAAAAACTGTATTCCTTTTCCTGGCCTCATATGTGCATATATAATTATAAGCTAACCGTCTATTGCGCCGTTATCGCTGGCATATCGTCATCACCAAGCCAGTCACCCCCCTTTTCATGTGCCTGAACACGCCCCTGAAACTCTATATGTAATAAATTATGCAAATAATGGAAGCAGAAGCTATCTTTTACATCTTGATAACTATAAATTCCCCTTACATTGCTCTATTTGCTTCCCGCCAAGCATTGAATACTTCCTGGAACCCCCCCCCCCCCCTTTTCAAGCCCCTGAAACCGACTCTGCCATGAAATTTTAATGATATTTCATTAACATCAACTAATTTGCACTTGTTGCAATCACCGTGAACCGATGTAACTCCTTCATACTTGAGGCAGTTACGAAGAAACCGTGAAGATCACATTTCCGTATTATCGCCAAATATCGCCTCCGAACCCACCCAAAACTGTACCCTGGAACCGCCTCTGTTCAAGTTAAGAACTCAAAATTTTGACTCCAAATGCGGTATTCAATTCTATGAAAAGTCCCAAAATTTCATGGGCCTGCTCCCAGCCGTTCTGGATATATCTGCGAAAAACATGAGGGGGGGTTCGGAATCCGCCCCCCTGTTACAAATAGGGTTAACCCGCAATTGACGGGGGGGGGGGGTGGCGTTTAACGCCCCCCTGATGAATTTTCGTAATAGCTAAAAAAACAATAGAGTGAAACTTCGGGTACCTTCTTCTAAATCACGTTTACGTCATCTGTGAACAAATAAAGCAATTTCGTCGAAAAATTGCGAGTTATAGCGATTGTAGTGACGTCACTACACACGAGTTTTACACCAAAATCAGCTAAACTTTAACAGACCGTACAAATGCCATATTTTGAGCCAAATGCAATCCAAAAACGTCGAAAGATAGAAAATAATATCTGTAATGAATTTCTGTTACATTGCTACAACATTGATGTCTCGGATTTTTGACAATTTTGTTTTTCACCCCCTTGAATAAAAAAAAACGATTTTTTTTTCTCGGGAAAATGCCTACAAAATAACTTTTTCAAGGATATTAAAAAAAGAAACGTGTCGGAGAACCACATATGGGAAACTACCATACCAAATTTTAAAATGATATAACCATTTTTCACTGACTTATGACATCTAAAGTATGGGTAACTCATGACGTCATATTTTGAATTACGTTTTTTGGCTTGTATTGACCAGATAGACAAATAAATGCGAGCGCTGTATTTCTGAGACAAAACGGATCTAGAAGCATGCTCTTTTCATTTAGATTTATCAATTTTTGAAATTTTCACCTGCAGTGGCCTGAACTTGACTTGAACTTGACACTAACTTCACGTAAATGAAGTCAGGTGGTAAAATGACTATCACTACCGAATTCTACGTGCAGAATAACCCATAAAACATGTGTTGCATGATTTGTGTAGATATTTTGCACATAGTGACCTTTTGTGACCTGACCTTGACCTTGACAATTACCAAAAATCTCACTCTAGCTCATGAGCGATGTTTAGCATACCTTTGGCAGCACTTTGTGTGAAAATGGTCGTAATCGAAGGCTTTGGATGGAAAGTATGGCCCATAAACCCAAATACGTTAATTTTTAGCTTTGACCTGACCGTGACTTAACATTTGACCTCAGTTTGAATTTGTTTAGTGTGCTTTAGATTCGTCTCATTGTGAATATAGGATGTACGATAGAGTGTTTCCAGGACGCGGGAAATTCCCAGGTTGTGAGACAGGTGTTGATGATATGAAGGAAGACATGACCGATGACGTGAACACAAAGTTTCAAAACCCGGATGCAGATGCCGTCAGAACCACAGGCTCCTGAATTTGTCATAGAAAAGAGGGTAGAACGAAGCAAGTCGAGAGAAACAGGCTCCAGAGAAAAATCGCAAGCGCCAACCCTTGGGAGTCTACAGGGAAGCTGAAGGGGATCTCCCTGTCCCGAACCTTACCCGCGACACGAGGCCCCACCCTGACGAAGTACTCGTTTAGCTCGTCGGGTGTGGCCTCAGGCGCAGTTCTCTGTGCGGACTTCTAGCCCTCTATAATTTGGCGAATGTTCCTGAGGTGGTGAATGGGAATGGGGTGTTGAATGGGAATGTTGAATGGGGAGGTCACGGAATTGACCCGACCTTAGGTCACTGATATACAAAATCCAAGATAAACCAATTGTAGATATGTATGACCTTATGAAATCCTGTAAGTGTAAAGCCGATCATCCAAAAACTGTGACTGTAGTACGACCACATTTTTTTGGATGTGGGGTCACGTGACCTGGTCTGGTGACCTGACCTGAGATGACCCGATGTATTAAAAAAAAACAGTATGTGTCCAATTGGTGTCCGAACAGCTGTGCTAAAAACGGCGGTGCTGCACTCCGCTGTTTTTCCACTATCCTCGAAAAACCGGCGGGGGGGGGGGGGGGGGGGAGGGGAGGTCTAAACACCCCCTGGCACGGCGCGGGTTAAAGGGACATTCCCACCTTAACACTAGTTTTGAGTTGAGATAGCTAAGTTAGTGGCCATAGAGCGAAACTTAGGGGGTAACATTGAAAACAAACACCGTTATCTGGTCTAAGAGAAATTCAATTGTGATTTTAAGATTTGGGCCTTAGTAAGGCCCACCCTTATATGGAGTTTTGTACCGATGACGTCAGCTCTCGTTATGGCCGGGTGTACTTGTTTAGAAAGAAACTTTGATTTTCTATGTTCGCGAATCGCGATGTTTGATTGTTGATTGATGTGTTACGCCGTGCCATCAACATTTGACTAGTTGTAATCTTTTTAAGTCAATAATTTCCATTTAAGAGCAATCAGGTATGCATCAAATGCGCTATGTTGTGTGTGGCGAATCAAATATTTATACTACGGTGTACAGGTGAGCATGGGTGGAGCTTCCCAGAAAACGTTGGTGGGGCAAAATGGTGCAAAATATATTGGCCGGATGTTTTACATTATTGAGGTGAAAAATTGCCATATTAATGCCAGGAAACCTTCAAATCTGACAAAAGTTGGTGGGGCATAACAAAAAGTTGGTGGGGCAGTGGCCACACCATGTGAATAGGAAACTCCATCTGTGCAGGTGAGTCGTCATGCTATTTCATTTACCAACAGCCAACGGCCCAACAGATTCCTATTTTCCTATCAACGTATTCACAAATTATGCTGTGATTATCGTTTCAAATATCACAAGAGCATAAGCCAGACAAAAGGTAATTTGTTTAGCATTGGGATAAATCATTTGGGTAATCAGACGCCTATGACGGATACCTTTGCACAACATTGAATGGGAAAATGTGCCATATGCCATTATTTTAAGATTGAAAAGAAGGGTTTGACACATTAAAAAAATAAAAGGAGGAAATTGTACTTTTCTGTTACCCTGAGGAGGATTTCAAAACACATTTCACCAAATAAAAGTTGCTTATATCGTATATAAAATGCTGAAACATGCCAATTTTCTGCATTTTTTTCTTCACATTTGGCAGGGCTATGCCCACTGGTATTCCACTGCAACTGTATCCGCCAGTGGTGTTCTATCAATATGTTTGCTAGTGATGATGTTCATTGTTCAGTGAGCAAAATTATAAATGATGGAAATGTAAGGTTCTTTGACCAAAAATGATACAGGTAGGTAATCTTCGACTAAGGCAGGTACCTGTCAGTGTGCCGTGTAATTCACAGTATGGCAGCATATGGTAACATCATAAAAGCAGCTGCATTGTGCACCACGGCAAAATTTCCATATTTCTGCTGCCGTTAAACCTAACCAGGGTGTGTCAGGAAACAATTATAATAACATAATAAAACCTGACCTAACTTTTACAGCAATTACGGTTGCAGGGACCAACATTTGAACAATCCGCTCACTGCGCTGCAGTCCTACTGGGATCTGTTGCCCCCAGACCATCTTGTAGACAAACCTAACCCTACAGCGATAATAAGTTGTCCGATGTATTAATGCAACCTAACCTAACCTAACCTATTTAGAATAATAAAGGCTTCATCAGAAGACATGGACATGCTGCCCTGGTGCACAATGCCTCTGTTTTTCTGATGTTACCATGTGATGCTGTGACGTCATACTGTACATAACATGGTGCACTGACAGAAAGTGTGTTACCCTGTGTCTTACCCCATGTGACATGCCGCTGCATCAGCTGACCCCGTGTGACCTGTCACTGTGTCTGTGTCTGACCCCGTGTGACCTGCCACTGTCTGACCCTGTGTGACCTACCACTGTGTCTGACCCTGTGTGACCTGCCACTGTGTCTGACCCTGTGTGACCTGTCACTGTGTCTGACCCTGTGTGACCTACCACTGTGTCTGACCCTGTGTGACCTGCCACTGTCTGACCCTGTGTGACCTACCACTGTGTCTGACCCTGTGTGACCTGCCACTGCGTCTTACCCAGTGTGACCTGCTGCTGTGTCTGACCAGTGTGACCTGCCGCTGTGTCTGACCCGTGCGACCTGCTGCTGTGTCTGACCCATGTGACGTGCCGCTGTGTCTGACCTGTGTGACCTGCTGTGCCTGACCCGTGTGACCTGTTGCTGTGTCTGACCCGTGTGACCTGCTGCTGTGTCTGAACCCTGTGACCTGCTGCTGTGTCTGACCCTGGTTGTTGTACGCTGGTTGTTGTACTGTATGTTGGTGTGGTCGTGCCATGACCCGAGCCCCCCCCCCCCCTATGAGCTGACCGCCCATCTACCCACAGGCAGTGAAGAAGCGTCTGCCCCAATCCGAGTCGGAGCAGAGCTCAGCGGCCAAGCGTCCCTCGGAGGAGGCAGGCAGAGCTGGCCAGCTGACCGAGCGCAACAAGGTGGCCGCCCGCTTCCGGCCGGCCTATTTCCCTTCCCTTCACCTGCGTTTTTGCCTGCAGCAGATCGTTCTCATTTAAATAATCTGGATGGCTGTGTTGTACGGTACCTTCTTTATTTTGCTCGGTAAAGGCTGAATAGGGACACTCGTGTGGTTTTGGTAACCAAAGGATGCATTTGGTCGCATTATTCGTGAAGGAAGCACATTTTGGTTTGATAATAGTTGATCAGGTTGTTGCATCTGGCTAGTCAAGGGTGGGCACAATGTCGTGTATGATACTGTTAACTGTTTCCTGCACTGCGATACGAAAATAAATGTAGAAAGCATTACACTGTCTGCGAAATAAAATCATCAAGAATAGAAATAGAAATATCAAACGGAAGATTTCGTGATCAGTGTCCTAAGTATGCTGTATGGTCTGTACTCTGTACACAAATTTTCAGCGAAATCGAGATACACGGCGGACCTTCGTACGTATGACCGTCCGTATTTCGTAAGATACGAAAATCCAAGACCAAACACATTGGATTCGTGATCAGCGCATCGGATATGGTTTGTGGACCAATTTTCAGCGAAATCGAGATACCCGGCGGACCTACGTATGCATAGGCGTAGGAACAGGGGGGGGGGGGAAGCCGCCCCCCCCCCCCCCCAACATTTTGGATTTTACCATTACGCCTATGGGCGTTGCATGGAAAGAATCGACTTCAGAATGCCTCCGGACCCCCCCCCCCCCCCCTCCCAACTTGAACATAGTTCCTACGTCCCTGTTCGTATGTATGTATGACCGTCCGCATTTCGTAAGGTACGAAACAATCCCAGATCAAAAATATTGGATTCGTGATCAGCGTATCGGATATGGTCAGTGTATCAATTTTCAGCAAAATCGAGATGCCTCAAATATCAAACTACATTTCGAATAAATCTGCTCTTAGTTTGACGGTGGTGTGCGAAGACGCATACGTTTCAATGGTTGGTTTGTTTTGTATTCAAAGCGCCAGAATTGTCTCGAAAAAAATGTGCCATACTTTGGCAGCGTAAAGGATTTCTATATAGCTCTCTAGAGCTCAATATGACGTCATCATAGCAAATTTAAACAACCTAATTTTTATCAAGTTAAGTGTTGTTTTCGAGAAAAAACATCACCATCGTTTTCAGCAGCACTCACTTCCTATTTTCGGGTACAACCGGCGTATATTTGACAACTTTCAGAAAGGTGGCAATGTCCCTTTAAGTGTGGGCTGAAGACCATGAAGATCGTTTTGGGCGACAATCGACGACTTCCTGCGTAACGGAAAAACGAAATCTGAAAAAATGACAAATGCAGAAACCAATTGTACCGCAATGAATAACGTACACTGGCCAATACATTCCATGATGATTAAATCATGTCATAAACACACGGTTTCTGCGTTGGATATGACATGCTTACCTATGCAAATTACTGTTTGGAAAGTGAAAGTATATATGAAACATTTATAGATGAAATCATACAAAATCTTATAATTATACCATCGTCACATATGTCTGTGGTATGGCTGTGGTACACAAGAAAATAACTTAAGTGACCACAAGCCCCAACACTTTCGGTGGACTCTGTGTGCACTGTGCATTTATGTGCTCTGGTGCATTTATGTATTAAGGTCACCAGAGGTCATCAAAGGTCACATTTTCCTAGTGAAGGACTTTGCTCTAGAAACTCCCAAATATCTCGAAAACTATGAGAGCTAGTAACAAACAAAAACAAACAACCGAAAACTCATGCAAATTCAAATCGCCATAGTTGGACTCAAATTTAAGCTCACTACGATAACGATATACGATAACGATATACGATAACGATATACGATAACGATATACGATAACGATATACGATAACGATATACGATAACGATATACGATAACGATATACGATAACGATATACGATAACGATATACGATAACGATATACGATAACGATATACGATAACGATATACGATAACGATATACGACAACGATATACGATAACGATATACGATAACGATATACGATAACGATATACGATAACGATATACGATAACGATATACGATAACGATATACGATAACGATATACGATAACGATATACGATAACGATATACGATAACGATATACGATAACGATATACGATAACGATATACGATAACGATATACGATAACGATATACGATAACGATATACGATAACGATATACGATAACGATATACGATAACGATATACGACAACGATATACGACAACGATATACGATAACGATATACGATAACGATATACGATAACGATATACGATAACGATATACGATAACGATATACGACAACGATATACGATAACGATATACGATAACGATATACGATAACGATATACGATAACGATATACGATAACGTGAATGTCTCTCGTGACCGTGACAGTTCGACTTCGTGACAGCTCGAGTTCGACTACGTGACAGTTCGACTAACATCGCCTCCTGAAAACGCAGAACCAACGCATACATATGTTTGGTTTCCACTGAGATTGTGACCTCAATTAACCTTTTCAGAGGATAACTGAGGTAATTGGCCTCCGATGACCTCAGATTACTTTTTTGGGCTTCTGGCGGTTTCTAGGACAACTTGTGACAGCTGATTTGAAATTGGGATCCATTTTATATAAGTATAATGTTCCATTGGGGTCATGCGAATCCACAGGTCAACCGAGGTTACTGACCCTCAGAAGACCTGATATGACCTTTTTGGAATTTTGCAGTTTTTGTGACATTTTGTGACACTGATTACGAATTTGGCACCTATTAGCATTATGATATGCTCATTCACGATTCTAGCTCGATTAAATTCAATTTATATGCATTTTCAATTTTTATGACTTTTGAGCCATTGACATGACCTCAGATGTCACCTAATAGCCCAAGACCTTCAAATCGGATATCAGCGGCTTCCTCTCGTCAAAAGCAAACACGCTGGTCTTTGAAGCAAAATTCTACCTCAATTATGGGCGAAACGCTAAGGTGGGGGGGGGGGGGGGGGGGGGGGTCATACCCCCCTCCCCTCTCCGCCCCCCCCCCCCCCTTCGCCCATACCCGAACACGTAGTGATTTTGCCCTACCCGGGCGAGGGTTAAGGTGAGCCTTGGAGATATTTGCTACGTTTCAATGGTTTGACAGTTCCTTTGTTTTGTATTCCAAGCGCCAAAATTGTCTCGAAATTATTGTGCCCATACTTTGGCAGCGTAAAGGATTTCTGTGTAGCTCTCTAAAGCTCAATATGACGTCATTAACCCAAATATTAAAACTTAACTTTTTATTAAATTAAGTACTGTTTGCGAGAAACAAATGTCATAATCGTGTTCGGCAGCCATCACTTCATATTGTGCACCACAAGCGGCGTACATTTGACAACTTTTGGAAAGGTGGGACATTCCCTTTAAATAGGATCGTACCTTAGGCGCAACTATTCGTATCCCGTTCGAAATATTCGCACCGCACCGAGCCGCGTGCGGCGACAGCCGAGTCGGAACCAGAGCACCAGTGACGTCATGCTAATTTTTAGCGATTGGGCGCTAAAATCACCGGATGACTCTACCTCTCGTATACGGCCTTGTAGGAAGTCGAAGACGTTGTGCTACGAGGGCGTATGAATTAATAAGGAAGTAGATTTGCCATGGATTATATTTGTCGTCCATGGATACGCATCACTCTTTACAGTTAGGGGAAATTCTACGAATAATTCTCGTTACACACAACTGATCTGAAATGTAGTGGATTTGTTTTAGTGCGATGTAAACAAGGGCTAATGACAGCAAAATATTAGCCGAAGCGATTTTGCTTTCACTTTAAAAGTTACAGGAACTACACTGACCAGAATATCTGAATGTACTTCTTTCCCGACAGCTATTATTCAGCATATGTCGCTAAATCCTGACATAACTAGCTCTATTTTGGCATTAGCTCAAAATAGATTCCACTCACTACGCACCATTTGCGAGTTAGGTTAATTAATATTTATTTTAATGCCATTCCACTATCTCTCTTGATCCTGGGCGAACATAATTAATGAAGCCCTAATGAACGTTCTGTGTTCTTCCTTAGATTGCCTCGGGACTAATGCAGGTAAACGGCACACAATCAGTGAATGCAATCAGACAACATGACAACGCGGTGGTGTATCAGGGGCACAGCCAAGGGCGTAGGAACCTATTTCAAGTTGGTGTGGCAAAGGCAAATTGAAATTCTAAACATTTCCTTACACCGGGGTCGGGGTGCCAAGGTCCAAGACCACGTTGTTGAACTGAACCGCACTGAGCAGAATGCATTTTATCAGCGCCAAGTAATTGTCATTGATGCGCCACGGATTCACTTCGATTCCGGGGAAATCCGACTGCTAATTTTCAACACCCATGAAAACGGCGAGGTATATTGTGACGTGGATTCGCTGAACATGTTGACATAAACTGGCCTATTTTACGACTAATACGCTTCCGAACGGTAAGAAACTTTGTCATAACAAATACAATGTAATGATGAATCAGAATAGTTAGGAAAAAGTCTGGAAAATGTCGTCTTTATTAGTATACCTTCAAATATTTCCAGGCTGTCACTTGGCGCCCTGAACATTTTGCTGGCACTTTTGCCGGTGGCGCAGGATATGGCATTTCGGAAAACGTATTAAAAAAGCAAATATAAAACGTGATAGTATATTAATTATTAACTGTAATTATTCATCACCCTCCGTTCCAATATTCTGTAAATTATTTTCGTTAAAAGCCTCTTATTGTTTTGCAATCTACAAAAAACTTACTTGTCGTAACCTTTTTAACTGGGGTGCATAAGCAATAGAGAAAATACATGGTAAATCATAATTGAAGATTTCGGCGAAAATAGTTGATGACATAGATAATCACAACTAACATAACAACAACAAAACATAAATAAAACAACTTCGCAAAAACATAGATAAACAGCTAAACAATTGTAGGCACCCATTTCCGCGGCCCATCAGTTGATTATGTTATTTGCGTTATGATCCACCAGAGTGGCAATCGACCTCGTTTTTACCTCACCTTTTACGAGGCTACGAACCGTATTACGATTACGAACAATTACGAACCGTATAATTATACGGGTCCTCCGCCGCCGAAATAGGCCCTCCTGGCCTCCAGCCCCCCCCCCTGGAGGGGGGGGGGGGGGGGGCACGTAGCCTAGGGATGATCCCCCTAGGCTACGTGCCTGACCTGAAGGCATGTTGATACTTTTGCATGGCATTGGGTATTCCGGCAAGTAACGTAGGGTATATATTTCCCAACACCTTCATGGATGCATGATGTGCATTGCTTATTACCTACTGTTTTGAACATACCTGTACCATTATTTTTTGGGGGAGGGTTAAGGGGTTTGGTCATGGGTCATTTTGGGGGCGCGTTCACCCCCCACCACCGTCTACCTGCAGTGCCAGTGGCGGTATTCTACTGTAAATGCCTTAAAATGTTGTACTGCAAAAACACTGAAGTATTCAAAAAATAAAATATAATATTTTTATAAATATTTCCTTTTTTTATATTTTTCCTATCTCAAGATAAATAGTAAAGCTTTACTATGAAGACACAAATGCATTTTTTTTGACGGGGAAGGAGTATAGGCACATCAAATTAAAAAAATGTTGACGTCATACAAAAAATCCAGTCAAAATTGTGAAATCGGAGATTATCAAAATGTTGCCCAGTTCATTGCGGTCACAATGATATGCCTATATCATGCATTATGTTCAGTACTTTTAGTACCCTGCATCGTGACCTCGCAAAAGAATGCCCGAGGCTATATCTTGAGAACCGCTGACCTTAGAGATCTGCCGATGCCCAAATCGACTTCAGGGCACAAGATAACCATATAGAAAACATTTCATCAAAATAAAAATGATGGCGGTGTGAAGTGTGAAGAACCCTTGGTCGATCTGTCGTGGACGTATGTAACACAACGTATTTTCACGATATTCCTCTGCCAAGGTAACCAAGTATTTATGCATGTTTGTTCACGGTATTTCATGTATTTTGAAGCCTGCTGTCTTTTCTTTAAAATGACATGAGGTATACCAATTTAAACATCAGTTTAAATAATTGTGTTGATTCACACACAATGGTCACCCCGACATTCGAATTCATGACCCCCTACGGGAGGTGAAAACCCGGCTTGAATTTTTTTTTTCGAGGTGAAAAGGATTTAATTTAGGTGTCATTTCCACCCAAATTTATGGTTTTCAGAATACTGGCCCAGCATAAACTCACCAAACAAATTACTATTTGTTTACGTCCTAAAATTTGCTTACAAGAAGGCAGACCATTTTGTGAAGTTAATTCATGAGCAAAACTTATTACAATTAAAAGTTTAATCTTGGGCATCCCAAGTGAGGCTCACCATCAGCCCTCCTTCTTGCCCAGCTATAGCCCACTGCCCAGCTTTGTCCACCTTGCCCAATAAATGCCCATACAAATCCCACTAGGGGCCCCACTTGGGCATGTTTGCTGGAATATGTCCTCTCCAACGATCATGAGCAGGAG
>JAXIVJ010011588.1:0-43100 GCA_036785665.1 Chirona hameri | reverse complement strand
GTCCCCCGCCTGGGGCAGGGGAGGGGGGGGGGGGAGGGGGGGTCATGTCACCCTGCCGCGGTACAGAGCGGCGACCATGTCCCCCGCCTGGGGCAGGGGAGGGGGGGGGGGTCATGTCACCCTGCCGCGGTACAGAGCGGCGACCATGTCCCCCGCCTGGGCGGGGCAGGGGGAGGGGGGGGGGTCATGTCACCCTGCCGCGGTACAGAGCGGCGACCATGTCCCCCGCCTGGGGCAGGGGAGGGGGCGGGGAGGGGAGGGGGGGGGGTCATGTCACCCTGCCGCGGTACAGAGCGGCGACCATGTCCCCCGCCTGGGGCAGGGGAGGGGGGGGGTCATGTCACCCTGCCGCGGTACAGAGCGGCGACCATGTCCCCCGCCTGGGGCAGGGGACGGGGGGGAGGGGGGGTCATGTCACCCTGCCGCGGTACAGAGCGGCGACCATGTCCCCCGCCTGGGGCAGGGGAGGGGGAGGGGTCATGTCACCCTGCCGCGGTACAGAGCGGCGACCATGTCCCCCGCCTGGGGCAGGGGAGGGGAGGGGAGGGGAGGGGGTCATGTCACCCTGCCGCGGTACAGAGCGGCGACCATGTCCCCCGCCTGGGGCAGGGGAGGGAGGGGGGTCATGTCACCCTGCCGCGGTACAGAGCGGCGACCATGTCCCCCGCCTGGGGCAGGGGAGGGGAGGGAGGGGAGGGGGGGGGGTCATGTCACCCTGCCGCGGTACAGAGCGGCGACCATGTCCCCCGCCTGGGGCAGGGGAGGGGAGGGGAGGGGAGGGGAGGGGGGTCATGTCACCCTGCCGCGGTACAGAGCGGCGACCATGTCCCCCGCCTGGGGCAGGGGAGGGGAGGGGAGGGGGGGGGGTCATGTCACCCTGCCGCGGTACAGAGCGGCGACCATGTCCCCCGCCTGGGGCAGGGGAGGGGAGGGGAGGGGAGGGGAGGGTCATGTCACCCTGCCGCGGTACAGAGCGGCGACCATGTCCCCCGCCTGGGGCAGGGGAGGGGAGGGGGGAGGGGGTCATGTCACCCTGCCGCGGTACAGAGCGGCGACCATGTCCCCCGCCTGGGGCAGGGGAGGGGGAGGGGGGTCATGTCAGCCTGCCGCGGTACAGAGCGGCGACCATGTCCCCCGCCTGGGGCAGGGGAGGGGAGGGGAGCGGAGGGGGGGGTCATGTCACCCTGCCGCGGTACAGAGCGGCGACCATGTCCCCCGCCTGGGGCAGGGGAGGGGGGAGGGGGGAGGGGGGTCATGTCACCCTGCCGCGGTACAGAGCGGCGACCATGTCCCCCGCCTGGGGCAGGGGAGGGGAGGGGAGGGGAGGGAGGGGGGTCATGTCACCCTGCCGCGGTACAGAGCGGTGACCATGTCCCCCGCCTGGGGCAGGGGAGGGGAGGGGAGGGGAGGGGGGTCATGTCACCCTGCCGCGGTACAGAGCGGTGACCATGTCCCCCGCCTGGGGCAGGGGAGGGGAGGGGAGGGGAGGGGGGTCATGTCACCCTGCCGCGGTACAGAGCGGCGACCATGTCCCCCGCCTGGGGCAGGGGAGGGGAGGGGGGAGGGGGGTCATGTCACCCTGCCGCGGTACAGAGCGGCGACCATGTCCCCCGCCTGGGGCAGGGGAGGGGAGGGGGGAGGGGGGTCATGTCACCCTGCCGCGGTACAGAGCGGCGACCATGTCCCCCCGCCTGGGGCAGGGGAGGGGAGGGGAGGGGGGGGGGGGTCATGTCACCCTGCCGCGGTACAGAGCGGCGACCATGTCCCCCGCCTGGGGCAGGGGAGGGGAGGGGGGAGGGGGGGTCATGTCACCCTGCCGCGGTACAGAGCGGCGACCATGTCCCCCGCCTGGGGCAGGGGAGGGGAGGGGGGAGGGGGGTCATGTCACCCTGCCGCGGTACAGAGCGGCGACCATGTCCCCCGCCTGGGGCAGGGGAGGGGAGGGGGGAGGGGGGTCATGTCACCCTGCCGCGGTACAGAGCGGCGACCATGTCCCCCGCCTGGGGCAGGGGAGGGGAGGGGGGAGGGGGGTCATGTCACCCTGCCGCGGTACAGAGCGGCGACCATGTCCCCCGCCTGGGGCAGGGGAGGGGGGGGGGTCATGTCACCCTGCCGCGGTACAGAGCGGCGACCATGTCCCCCGCCTGGGGCAGGGGAGGGGGGGGGGGTCATGTCACCCTGCCGCGGTACAGAGCGGCGACCATGTCCCCCGCCTGGGGCAGGGGAGGGGAGGGGGGGGGGTCATGTCACCCTGCCGCGGTACAGAGCGGCGACCATGTCCCCCCGCCTGGGGCAGGGGAGGGGAGGGGAGGGGGGGGGGGGGTCATGTCACCCTGCCGCGGTACAGAGCGGCGACCATGTCCCCCGCCTGGGGCAGGGGAGGGGAGGGGAGGGGGGGTCATGTCACCCTGCCGCGGTACAGAGCGGCGACCATGTCCCCCGCCTGGGGCAGGGGAGGGGAGGGGAGGGGAGGGGGGAGGGGTCATGTCACCCTGCCGCGGTACAGAGCGGCGACCATGTCCCCCGCCTGGGGCAGGGGAGGGGGGAGGGGGGTCATGTCACCCTGCCGCGGTACAGAGCGGCGACCATGTCCCCCGCCTGGGGGAGGGGAGGGGGGAGGGGGGGGGGGTCATGTCACCCTGCCGCGGTACAGAGCGGCGACCATGTCCCCCGCCTGAGGCAGGGGAGGGGAGGGGAGGGGGGGTCATGTCACCCTGCCGCGGTACAGAGCGTCGACCATGTCCCCGCCTGGGGCAGGGGAGGGGAGGGGAGGGGGAGGGGGGGTCATGTCACCCTGCCGCGGTACAGAGCGGCGACCATGTCCCCCGCCTGGGCAGGGGAGGGCAGGGGGAGGGGAGGGGGGGGGGGGGCTCATGTCACCCTGCCGCGGTACAGAGCGGCGACCATGTCCCCCGCCTGGGGCAGGGGAGGGCAGGGGGAGGGGAGGGGGGGGGGTAATGTCACCCTGCCGCGGTACAGAGCGGCGACCATGTCCCCCGCCTGGGGCAGGGGAGGGGAGGGGGGAGGGGGGGGGGGGGTCATGTCACCCTGCCGCGGTACAGAGCGGCGACCATGTCCCCGCCTGGGGCAGGGGAGGGGAGGGGGGGGTAATGTCACCCTGCCGCGGTACAGAGCGGCGACCATGTCCCCCGCCTGGGGCAGGGGAGGGCAGGGGGAGGGGAGGGGGGGTCATGTCACCCTGCCGCGGTACAGAGCGGCGACCATGTCCCCCGCCTGGGGGGAGGGGGAGGGGGGGGGCAGGGGAGGGGGGGGGGTCATGTCACCCTGCCGCGGTACAGAGCGGCGACCATGTCCCCCGCCTGGGGGAGGGGAGGGGAGGGGGAGGGGAGGGGGTCATGTCACCCTGCCGCGGTACAGAGCGGCGACCATGTCCCCCCGCCTGGGGCAGGGAGGGGAGGGGGGAGGGGGGGGGGGGTCATGTCACCCTGCCGCGGTACAGAGCGGCGACCATGTCCCCCGCCTGGGGCAGGGGAGGGGAGGGGGGAGGGGGGGGGGGTCATGTCACCCTGCCGCGGTACAGAGCGGCGACCATGTCCCCGCCTGGGGCAGGGGAGGGGAGGGGAGGGGGGGTCATGTCACCCTGCCGCGGTACAGAGCGGCGACCCATGTCCCCCGCCTGGGGCAGGGGAGGGGAGGGGGAGGGGAGGGGGGGGGGGGGGGTAATGTCACCCTGCCGCGGTACAGAGCGGCGACCATGTCCCCCGCCTGGGGCAGGGGAGGGCAGGGGGAGGGGAGGGGGGGGGGGGGGGGTAATGTCACCCTGCCGCGGTACAGAGCGGCGACCATGTCCCCCCGCCTGGGGCAGGGGAGGGGAGGGGGGAGGGGGGGGGGTCATGTCACCCTGCCGCGGTACAGAGCGGCGACCATGTCCCCGCCTGGGGCAGGGGAGGGGAGGGGGGGGGGGTAATGTCACCCTGCCGCGGTACAGAGCGGCGACCATGTCCCCCGCCTGGGGCAGGGGAGGGCAGGGGGAGGGGAGGGGGGGTCATGTCACCCTGCCGCGGTACAGAGCGGCGACCATGTCCCCCGCCTGGGGGAGGGGAGGGGGGGGGGCAGGGGAGGGGGGGGGTCATGTCACCCTGCCGCGGTACAGAGCGGCGACCATGTCCCCCGCCTGGGGGAGGGGAGGGGAGGGGGAGGGGAGGGGGTCATGTCACCCTGCCGCGGTACAGAGCGGCGACCATGTCCCCCCGCCTGGGGCAGGGGAGGGGAGGGGGGAGGGGGGGGGTCATGTCACCCTGCCGCGGTACAGAGCGGCGACCATGTCCCCGCCTGGGGCAGGGGAGGGGAGGGGAGGGGGGGTCATGTCACCCTGCCGCGGTACAGAGCGGCGACCATGTCCCCCGCCTGGGGGAGGGGAGGGGAGGGGGAGGGGAGGGGGTCATGTCACCCTGCCGCGGTACAGAGCGGCGACCATGTCCCCCGCCTGAGGGCAGGGGAGGGCAGGGGGAGGGGAGGGGGGGGTCATGTCACCCTGCCGCGGTACAGAGCGGCGACCATGTCCCCCGCCTGGGGCAGGGGAGAGGGCAGGGGGAGGGGAGGGGGGGGTCATGTCACCCTGCCGCGGTACAGAGCGGCGACCATGTCCCCCGCCTGGGGCAGGGGAGGGCAGGGGGAGGGGAGGGGGGGTCATGTCACCCCTGCCGCGGTACAGAGCGGCGACCATGTCCCCCGCCTGGGGCAGGGGAGGGCAGGGGGAGGGGAGGGGGGGTCATGTCACCCTGCCGCGGTACAGAGCGGCGACCATGTCCCCGCCTGGGGCAGGGGAGGGGGGGGGGTCATTTCACCCTGCCGCGGTACAGAGCGGCGACCATGTCCCCCCGCCTGGGGGAGGGGAGGGGGGGAGGGGAGGGGGAGGGGGGGGTCATGTCACCCTGCCGCGGTACAGAGCGGCGACCATGTCCCCCGCCTGGGGCAGGGGAGGGGAGGGGAGGGGGGGTCATGTCACCCTGCCGCGGTACAGAGCGGCGACCATGTCCCCCGCCTGGGGTCAGGGGAGGGGGGGTCATGTCACCCTGCCGCGGTACAGGAGCGGCGACCATGTCCCCCGCCTGGGGCAGGGGAGGGGGGGTCATGTCACCCTGCCGCGGTACAGAGCGGCGACCATGTCCCCCGCCTGGGGCAGGGGAGGGCAGGGGGAGGGGAGGGGGGGTCATGTCACCCTGCCGCGGTACAGAGCGGCGACCATGTCCCCCGCCTGGGGGAGGGGAGGGGGGGGGGAAGGGGGGCAGGGGAGGGGGGAGGGGGGTCATGTCACCTTGCCGCGGTACAGAGCGGCGACCATGTCCCCCGCCTGAGGGCAGGGGAGGGGAGGGGAGGGGGGTCATGTCACCCTGCCGCGGTACAGAGCGGCGACCATGTCCCCCGCCTGAGGGCAGGGGAGGGGAGGGGGGGGGGGGGGAGGGGGGGTCATGTCACCCTGCCGCGGTACAGAGCGGCGACCATGTCCCCCGCCTGGGGCAGGGGAGGGGAGGGGAGGGGAGGGGGGGTCATGTCACCCTGCCGCGGTACAGAGCGGCGACCATGTCCCCCGCCTGGGGCAGGGGAGGGCAGGGGGAGGGGAGGGGGGGTCATGTCACCCTGCCGCGGTACAGAGCGGCGACCATGTCCCCCGCCTGGGGCAGGGGGAGGGCAGGGGGAGGGGAGGGGGGGTCATGTCACCCTGCCGCGGTACAGAGCGGCGACCATGTCCCCCGCCTGGGGGAGGGGAGGGGGGGGGGGAAGGGGGGCAGGGGAGGGGGAGGGGGGTCATGTCACCTTGCCGCGGTACAGAGCGGCGACCATGTCTCCCGCCTGGGGGAGGGGGGGGGGTCATGTCACCCTGCCGCGGTACAGAGCGGCGACCATGTCCCCCGCCTGGGGCAGGGGAGGGAGGGGAGGGGGGGGGGGGGTCATGTCACCCTGCCGCGGTACAGAGCGGCGACCATGTCCCCCGCCTGGGGCAGGGGAGGGAGGGGAGGGGGGGGGGGGTCATGTCACCCCTGCCGCGGTACAGAGCGGCGACCATGTCCCCCGCCTGGGGCAGGGGAGGGAGGGGAGGGGGGGGGTCATGTCACCCTGCCGCGGTACAGAGCGGCGACCATGTCCCCCGCCTGGGGCAGGGGAGGGAGGGGAGGGGGGGGGTCATGTCACCCTGCCGCGGTACAGAGCGGCGACCATGTCCCCCGCCTGGGGCAGGGGAGGGGAGGGGGGAGGGGGGTCATGTCACCCTGCCGCGGTACAGAGCGGCGACCATGTCCCCCGCCTGGGGCAGGGGAGGGGAGGGGAGGGGAGGGGGGGTCATGTCACCCTGCCGCGGTACAGAGCGGCGACCATGTCCCCCGCCTGGGGCAGGGGAGGGAGGGGAGGGGGGGGGGGGGTCATGTCACCCTGCCGCGGTACAGAGCGGCGACCATGTCCCCCGCCTGGGGCAGGGGAGGGAGGGGAGGGGGGGGGGTCATGTCACCCTGCTGCGGTACAGAGCGGCGACCATGTCCCCCGCCTGGGGCAAGGGAGGGAGGGGAGGGGGGGGGGGGGTCATGTCACCCTGCCGCGGTACAGAGCGGCGACCATGTCCCCCGCCTGGGGCAGGGGAGGGGGGGGGGGAGGGGGGTCATGTCACCCTGCCGCGGTACAGAGCGGCGACCATGTCCCCAGCCTGGGGGAGGGGAGGGGAGGGGGGGTCATGTCACCCTGCCGCGGTACAGAGCGGCGACCATGTCCCCCGCCTGGGGCAGGGGAGGGGGAGGGGGGTCATGTCACCCTACCGCGGTACAGAGCGGCGACCATGTCCCCCGCCTGGGGCAGGGGAGGGGGGGGTCATGTCACCCTGCCGCGGTACAGAGCGGCGACCATGTCCCCCGCCTGGGGCAGGGGAGGGGAGGGGGGGGGGTCATGTCACCCTGCCGCGGTACAGAGCGGCGACCATGTCCCCCGCCTGAGGCAGGGGAGGGGAGGGGGGAGGGGGGGGGGGGTCATGTCACCCTGCCGCGGTACAGAGCGGCGACCATGTCCCCCGCCTGGGGCAGGGGAGGGGAGGGGGGAGGGGGGGGGGGGGTCATGTCACCCTGCCGCGGTACAGAGCGGCGACCATGTCCCCCGCCTGGGGCAGGGGGAGGGGGGGGGGGTCATGTCACCCTGCCGCGGTACAGAGCGGCGACCATGTCCCCCGCCTGGGGCAGGGGAGGGGAGGGGAGGGGAGGGGAGGGGAGGGGGGTCATGTCACCCTGCCGCGGTACAGAGCGGCGACCATGTCCCCCGCCTGGGGCAGGGGAGGGGGGGGGGTCATGTCACCTTGCCGCGGTACAGAGCGGCGACCATGTCCCCCGCCTGGGGCAGGGGAGGGGAGGGGAGGGGGGGGGGGTCATGTCACCCTGCCGCGGTACAGAGCGGCGACCATGTCCCCCGCCTGGGGCAGGGGAGGGGGAGGGGAGGGGGGTCATGTCACCCTGCCGCGGTACAGAGCGGCGACCATGTCCCCCGCCTGGGGCAGGGGAGGGGGGAGGAGGGGAGGGGAGGGGAGGGGAGGGGAGGGGGGTCATGTCACCCTGCCGCGGTACAGAGCGGCGACCATGTCCCCAGCCTGGGGCAGGGGGAGGGGAGGGGAGGGGGGGGTCATGTCACCCTGCCGCGGTACAGAGCGGCGACCATGTCCCCCGCCTGGGGCAGGGGAGGGGGGAGGAGGGGAGGGGAGGGGAGGGGAGGGGAGGGGGGTCATGTCACCCTGCCGCGGTACAGAGCGGCGACCATGTCCCCCGCCTGGGGCAGGGGAGGGGGGAGGAGGGGAGGGGAGGGGAGGGGAGGGGAGGGGGGTCATGTCACCCTGCCGCGGTACAGAGCGGCGACCATGTCCCCCGCCTGGGGCAGGGGAGGGGGGAGGAGGGGAGGGGAGGGGGGAGAGGGGAGGGGAGGGGGAGGGGAGGGGAGGGGAGGGGGGGGTCATGTCACCCTGCCGCGGTACAGAGCGGCGACCATGTCCCCCGCCTGGGGCAGGGGAGGGGAGGGGAGGGGAGGGGGGGGGTCATGTCACCCTGCCGCGGTACAGAGCGGCGACCATGTCCCCCGCCTGGGGCAGGGGGAGGGGAGGGGGGGTCATGTCACCCTGCCGCGGTACAGAGCGGCGACCATGTCCATGTCCCCCGCCTGGGGCAGGGGAGGGGAGGGGAGGGGAGGGGGGGGGGGTCATGTCACCCTGCCGCGGTACAGAGCGGCGACCATGTCCCCCGCCTGGGGCAGGGGAGGGGAGGGGAGGGGGGGTCATGTCACCCTGCCGCGGTACAGAGCGGCGACCATGTCCCCCGCCTGGGGCAGGGGAGGGGAGGGGAGGGGAGGGGGTCATGTCACCCTGCCGCGGTACAGAGCGGCGACCATGTCCCCCGCCTGAGGCAGGGGAGGGGGGGGTCGTGTCACCCGCCAGCGGCAGGGGGGGGGGGGCAATGTGTCAAACATGGCTTATCTCCAACCTCTCCAACCTCTCCAACCTCTCCAACCTCTCCAACCTCTCCAACATCTCCAACATCTCCAACATCTCCAGCAACAGATCAGAGCAGACGCAAACAAATGTTGACGCAGCGGACACATCCCCCGACCCTGTTTTGCCGGCGGTGGGCCTCGTCTCACCTTGGCGGCGTAGCTGGGGTCCGCCTGGACTGCGCCACACAGGTCGGGCGGGTCGTCGCCCGGACTGGCGATCCAGAGCGGCAGGGTCTGCGCCGTATTCTGTAGCATCTTCATCAACGCGCCGCGACGGATCGTCTCCTTGTTACCCGAGTGTTTCGCCTGGGAGCGGAGCGGGGAGTGGACGGCGTCACGTGGTGGGCTGGTCTCATGGCGAGGAGAGGTAGCACGAGGTCAGCACGAGGTCAGCACGCTTAACGAGCGATGCTCTGCGGCGCCCTTCACAGATGACGGGGCTGATTCGGACAAGTGCAGCGTATTCAATTTCATCACTGGTCTCACAATACAAGCAGCCCTGCACTGGAGCATATAGTGCAGGGCTGCTTGTATTGTGGTACAGAATGTTTCATTACGAATGCCGTCATTCGTATGGTACAGAATGTTTCATACGAATGCCGTCACCGAATCCCAGTCGTGCTCTGGTTCCCCCAGTACCTGCAGGCGGAGCTCGGAGGAGGCATGTCACATTGGTACCTGCAGGCGGAGCTCGGAGGAGGCATGTCACATCGGTACCTGCAGGCGGAGCTCGGAGGAGGCATATCACATTGGTACCTGCAGGCGGAGCTCGGAGGAGGCATATCACATTGGTACCTGCAGGCGGAGCTCGGAGGAGGCATGTCACATCGGTACCTGCAGGCGGAGCTCGGAGGAGGCATGTCACATTGGTACCTGCAGGCGGAGCTCGGAGGAGGCATATCACATTGGTACCTGCAGGCGGAGCTCGGAGGAGGCATGTCATATAGGTACCTGCAGGCGGAGCTCGGAGGAGGCATATCACATTGGTACCTGCAGGCGGAGCTCGGAGGAGGCATATCACATTGGTACCTGCAGGCGGAGCTCGGAGGAGGCATGTCACATTGGTACCTGCAGGCGGAGCTCGGAGGAGGCATATCACATTGGTACCTGCAGGCGGAGCTCGGAGGAGGCATATCACATTGGTACCTGCAGGCGGAGCTCGGAGGAGGCATATCACATTGGTACCTGCAGGCGGAGCTCGGAGGAGGCATATCACATTGGTACCTGCAGGCGGAGCTCGGAGGAGGCATATCACATTGGTACCTGCAGGCGGAGCTCGAAGGAGGCATGTCACATCGGTACCTGCAGGCGGAGCTCGGAGGAGGCATATCACATTGGTACCTGCAGGCGGAGCTCGGAGGAGGCATGTCACATCGGTACCTGCAGGCGGAGCTCGGAGGAGGCATATCACATTGGTACCTGCAGGCGGAGCTCGGAGGAGGCATATCACATTGGTACCTGCAGGCGGAGCTCGGAGGAGGCATATCACATTGGTACCTGCAGGCGGAGCTCGGAGGAGGCATATCACATTGGTACCTGCAGGCGGAGCTCGGAGGAGGCATGTCACATCGGTACCTGCAGGCGGAGCTCGGAGGAGGTATGTCACATCGGTACCTGCAGGCGGAGCTCGGAGGAGGCATATCACATCGTTACCTGCAGGCGGAGCTCGGAGGAGGCATGTCACATTGGTACCTGCAGGCGGAGCTCGGAGGAGGCATGTCACATCGGTACCTGCAGGCGGAGCTCGTTGCGGATCGTCCTGATCTCGTAGATGGTGGAGAGAGCGTCTCGGATCAGCTGCGCCTCCCTCTCGGCGTCGGCCCGAGCCGTCACGTACAGGCTCTTCAGCTTCACCTGTTAAACAAGGCGCAGCGTCACGTCACTGACGCGCGCGCGCAGGCAGAACGGGACAGCGGGGGAGCAGCAGCAGACTGGAGGAAAACAGGCGTGCGTGTTTGATTCTGAAATCAAGCAATGATTGCACTACGCGAATCAAGAGGAGGGTATTGAATGCAATGGTTTTGTCTTACCATGGAACAAACAGCATGGCACCACAATGGTTTTGTCTTACCATGGAACAAACAGCATGGCACCACAATGGTTTTGTCTTACCATGGAACAAACAGCATGGCACCACAATGGTTTTGTCTTACCATGGAACAAACAGCATGGCACCACAATGGTTTTGTCTTACCATGGAACAAACAGCATGGCACCACAATGGTCTTGTCTTACCATGGAACAAACAGCATGGCACCACAATGGTTTTGTCTTACCATGGAACAGACAGCATGGCACCACAATGGTTTTGTCTTACCATGAAACAAACAGCATGGCACCACAATAGTTTTGTCTTATCATGGAACAAACAGCATGGCACCACAATGGTTTTGTCTTACCATGGAACAAACAGCATGGCACCACAATGGTTTTGTCTTACCATGGAACAAACAGCATGGCACCACAATGGTTTTGTCTTACCATGGAACAGACAGCATGGCACCACAATGGTTTTGTCTTACCATGGAACAAACAGCATGGCACCACAATGGTTTTGTCTTACCATGAAACAAACAGCATGGCACCACAATAGTTTTGTCTTATCATGGAACAAACAGCGTGGCACCACAATGGTTTTGTCTTACCATGGAACAAACAGCATGGCACCACAATGGTTTTGTCTTATCACGGAACAAACAGCATGGCACCACAATGGTTTTGTCTTACCATGGAACAAACAGCATGGCACCACAATAGTTTTGTCTTACCATGGAACAAACATCATGGCACCACAATGGTTTTGTCTTACCTTACTGACTGGTGTAAGTTTACCCTCTTGCTGTATTTTTTCGTGAACATTATTGATTGCATCCAAGTTTGGATCGCCTTTCACACGCTCTTCTTCGATTTCTGCTATGCTCTTCGAGACACTCTTGAGTTTGCTCTGAAAGCAGTGAAAATATAACGTTAGTTACACAAATAGCATATAGACCCCTGGCGCTGTCTAACGATAGATTCATATAAGAAAGTAGAAACGATGAGGACTTATCAGAGATGATAGTTAGGCTAGATGATCCACTAAATGAGCTAGCGAGCTATAAGTCTGATAAGAAGCATATTCCTACTTATATGCTTACAGTTGCCTTAGTCCACCCTTCCCCGCGGCCTGTCCGCCCTACCCCACCTCACCCCTCCCCACAGCCCGATCTGCCCCACGCCTCCCGTCCCCCCTTCCCTACCACACCTCACGCCTCCCCTGCCACTTAACTCACCTGTATGGTGCTGGCCTCGGCGTTCATGGCCATGATCATTTCGGTGCTGAGACTGAGCGGGTAGGGCGTCAGTGCAAGGCTGACCAGCTCCGGCAGTCGCAGCCGACGACGCACCGGCGCACAGCCGCCGCTGTCAGCACGCGGAGAGCGAGGGCTGCCCGCCGCGGACGCGGCCGCCTTGTTCTTGGCGCCCGGTGTGCGTCCCATTGTGTGTGGTGGAGGCACTCAGCACTCAGCAGAAGGGCATGCCAGAGGTGCCCAGCAGAGGTCGTTAGAGGAGGTCCTCGGCCACGGGCAGGGAGGCAACCTGGCGCTGTGCCACGCACTGAGCTGCCAGCACGGTGTACACCCAGCCGATCACAGTCAGCGACCAGAACACCTGAGGAGGACAGGTACAGGGGACCCTCGTCAGCGACCAGAACACCTGACGGGGACAGGTACAGGGGGGACCCTCGTCAGCGACCAGAACACCTGACGGGGACAGGTACAGGGGGGACCCTCGTCAGTGTCCAGAACACCTGAGGGGGACAGGTACAGGGGGACCCTCGTCAGTGTCCAGAACACCTGAGGGGGACAGGTACAGGGGGACCCTCGTCAGCATCCAGAACGCCTGAGGGGGACAGGTACAGGGGGACCCTCGTCAGTGTCAAGAGCACATGCAGAGGACAGGTACAGGGGACCATCTTTTTTTCTCTTTTTTCTCTTTTTTTCATCGTGCCCAGAACGCCTGAGGGGGACAAATACACGAGACCTTCGTCAGTATCAAGAACACCTGACGGGAACAGCTCCAGGGGGACCCTAGTCAGAGTCCAGAACACCTGCATACGACAGGTACAGGGGGCCCTCGTCAGTGTCAAGAACGCCTGACGGGAACAGGTACAGGGGGGCCTCGTCAGTGTCCAGAACGCCTGACGGGGACAGGTACAGGGGGGCCTCGTCAGTGTCCAGAACGCCTGACGGGAACAGGTACAGGGAGAACCTCGACAGCATCCAGAACGCCTGAGGGGGACTCAGCGTCCAGAACGCCTGACGGGGACAGGTACAGGGGGGACCCTCGTCAGTGTCCAGAACGCTTGAGGGGGACTCAGCGTCCAGAACGCCTGACGGGGACAGGTACAGGGGGGACCCTCGTCAGTGTCCAGAACGCCTGAGGGGGACTCAGCGTCCAGAACGCCTGACGGGGAGAGGTACAGGGGGGACCCTCGTCAGTGTCCAGAACGCCTGACGGGGACAGGCACAGGGGGGACCCTCGTCAGCATCCAGAACGCCTGAGGGGGACTCAGCGTCCAGAACGCCTGACGGGGACAGGTACAGGGGAGACCCTCGTCAGTGTCCAGAACGCCTGACGGGGACAGGTACAGGGGGAACCTCGACAGCATCCAGAACGCCTGAGGGGGACTCAGCGTCCAGAACGCCTGACGGGGACAGGTACAGGGGGGACCCTCGTCAGTGTCCAGAACGCTTGAGGGGGACTCAGCGTCCAGAACGCCTGACGGGGACAGGTACAGGGGGACCCTCGTCATTGTCCAGAACGCCTGAGGGGGACTCAGCGTCCAGAACGCCTGACGGGGAGAGGTACAGGGGGACCCTCGTCAGTATCCAGAACGCCTGAGGGGGACTCAGCGTCCAGAACGCCTGACGGGGACAGGTACAGGGGGACCCTCGTCAGTGTCCAGAACGCTTGAGGGGGACCCTCAGCGTCCAGAACGCCTGACGGGGACAGGTACAGGGGGACCCTCGTCAGCATTCAGAACGCCTGACGGGGATAGGTACAGGGGGACCCTAGTCAGTGTCCAGAACGCTTGAGGGGGACTCAGCGTCCAGAACGCCTGACGGGGACAGGTACAGGGGGACCCTCGTCAGCATCCAGAACGCCTGACGGGGACAGGTACAGGGGACCCTCGTCAGTGTCCAGAACGCCTGACGGGGACAGGTACAGGGGGAACCTCGACAGCATCCAGAACGCCTGAGGGGGACTCAGCGTCCAGAACGCCTGACGGGGACAGGTACAGGGGGGACCCTCGTCAGTGTCCAGAACGCTTGAGGGGGACTCAGCGTCCAGAACGCCTGACGGGGACAGGTACAGGGGGGACCCTCGTCATTGTCCAGAACGCCTGAGGGGGACTCAGCGTCCAGAACGCCTGACGGGGACAAGTACATGGGGGACCCTCGTCAGCTTCCAGAACGCCTGAGGGGGACAGGTACAGGGGGGACCCTCGTCAGCATCCAGAACGCCTGACGGGGACAGGTACAGGGGGGACCCTCGTCAGTGTCCAGAACGCTTGAGGGGGACAGGCACAGGGGGGACCCTCGTCAGCGTCCAGAACGCCTGACGGAGACAGGTACAGGGGGGACCCTCGTCAGTGTCCAGAACACTTGAGGGGGACAGGCACAGGGGACCCTCAGCGTCCAGAACGCCTGACGGGGACAGGTACAGGGGGGACCCTCGTCAGTGTCCAGAACGCTGGACTGCCATCATCCACAGTTTCGCTGGACTGCCATCCCCCTCGGTGACCTCTCCGGACGGCGGCGACAGGGGGCAGTCGGCCCCCTCTGAGCCTGCTGCTGACCACATTCTGCCTCCGCCGCCGCTGGCCAGCGGCCGCTCGGCAGACATGGTGCCCAGCTCGGCCACCTTCGGCATGGCGCCCAACCCGGCTCCAGCTCGGCCACCTTCTCCAGCGCCTCCACACGCTGTTCTATGGTGTCCAGCCACGCCGTCAGCACCATCTACATCTTCTTCACGTTCTGCAGCAGGTTCACTTGACAGGAGGCCGGGTCGATGCGGGCTTCGCCCACCGAAGCAGCCAATGTGGGAAGTACCGGCCAGCTCGAAAAGGAGCATGTATGCCTGGCAGCTGGTGACACTGCTGATTGGCCAGACGCACTTGTGAGTCGTTGTACTCGTACCACTCGGCCGTGTGCGGGTGTTTGCAGTAGGCTATGTAGTGGCCGGAGACCAGCGTGCCCGAGTGGTTGACCACGCTGTACAGGTTGTACCTGATGAGCGTCTGGTCAGCCGAGTATGGCGACAGGGCGGACAGGCCATGTAACATCCTGTCAGTTTTTCTATGCGTCCTCCCATTAGGTATGACACAAGACACAAGTTAGGTAAGACACAAGGCGATACATACATACCCAGGCAAAAATGTTGAAATGTGAAAAAGTTGGGGAATTGTCCCCACTCACTCCCCAGCCACCTTTCTCACAGCGGTGGAACGCATGGATCAGAATCCACAAAGGACAAAGGTGCCACATCAGTTGGAGACACAGTAGGGAAATACTAAACAAAATAGTGCTCCAAAAATAGAGCAGTGACATAAGAGCCTGCCATAGACGTGCATGTAAATTATCTAAAATTAGAGTACCTTTATGAACACTTTTACAAAAACCACTTGCAATAAATTGTATCAAAATGTCAGAAAACCAGGAAGCCATATAGGATACAAAAATGATCAATGATCATGTTTTTTTTCCTGTGCAAGTTTTAACAAATCCAGATGCATATTGAAAATGTTTGCAATTGCAAACTTCTGAAAAGTGATGAGACCATTCATGCGTGCTTGGCCCAATCCGCTCTAATTATTGAGTATGCATGCTGGCCAGCACTCTAATTTTGGTGATACATACTTGTGGTCCCCCCTTAGTTATTAGTAAATCCCTATAATATACGTACCAATCGATAGAGAATATCACGTTTAGTAACTCTGGATGTCTTCCCCAACACATTTTGCACTATAACTAATTATAACTTCAATAATTAATATCTTGCCACTTCCGATGCCCGCAAAACTTAGTTTACATGCCAGCTGATGACAACCGACCTTGATACGACAAGTATAGACAGCCTTCACAGCAGCCCCGCTATGACGTCACAGAACTTATTTACGTTGTATGGCTAGGTTAGGTTAGTTAGGTTAGGTTAGGTCCCGACTGGAAAAAATACACGCTTTCACCAACATGTTCAGCGTAATTCGGCGATTGCGCCGAAAATTTCGGCGCAAGTTCGGCGTAATTCAGCAATTGCGCCGAAAATTTCGGCGCAAGTCCGGCGTAATTCAGCAATTGCGCCGAAATTTCGGCGCACGTCCAGCGTAATTTCGTCTAGCCAAAGTTCGGCGCACAGACCCCTGAGATTTCGGTTCAATCCTTCAAGGCCGCACGACTGGGTCCACTGTCCACTGGTCCACGATTGGGCTGCTCCTGCCAGGAGCCTCGCCACTGACTTCACAATTCAGTCGGGGACACTTATGGTGAAATTTTATATTTTCGGAAACTTTCATTTTTGGAAAGCGCGTTCCCATTTATAGAAGTAATTTCCAAAAATGTCCTAAAAGGCGGAAAATCGGGGGAGCTGGCGAACAGGTGGTCGCCACCATCGCTGAGCACCTGCCAGCCGTGGACAAACGGTACTGGGTGGGGTCAGCGGCGACGGCCAGTACCAAAGCAAAGGGTTCACAACTGCCGTTCTGTGCGAAGGGGTGGAGTAGCCAGAATGGTACTCTGTGCTCTGGGACGGCGCTCACTGGATGGACCTTGCCATGAAAGACAGGGGCGGATCAAGCCCCTGTCTTTTAGGGGGGGGGGGCAAATCCAGTGGCGTATTTCCAAAAAGTTGTTTAGTGGGGGGGGGGGGTGCAGGAGCGTGGCCGATTTTTTTGTGTGGGGGTCGGCTAATATGACGGGGAAAAAATTACCCCCCATTTTGATGTGTGTGCGTTAGCAGCATTTTTAATGTGGTTTCCATGTTATAGTAGGTAGGTACATGTTATTTAGCGCCACAATATTTTACGGGGTTGCCTGATAAACCCCAGAAATATGGGCCTTGTAGAGGATAAAAAGCTAAAATGTTATTCATTAAATTCACCGTTACAACGAACCGAAGGCTTCGTCATGACGATGGCCACCGATGTGACGCCGCGAAGCGACGTGCACATTTTAATTTTAGGTCGTGGAAAACGAAATTTCAATATTGGAACCAGACCGTGAGAGAGGAGCCAAGCCTCAGGTATCCCGTATTCCTGGTTGCACATCTTGGTATGATGACAAACATTGAAAAATATTGAAATTTTACGGGTTTGCCTGATAACTCAGAAATATGGGCCTTGTAGACGTAGAGGATAAGAAGCTAAAATGTACTCATTCAATTCACCGTTACAACGAACCAAAGACGATGACGATGGCTTCGTTATGACGATGGCCACCGATGTGACACCGCGAAGTGGCGTGAAAATTTAGATTTTAGGTCGTGAAAAACGCAATTTTAATATTGGAACCAGACCGTGAGTGGAGCCAAACCTCAGGTAACCCCTATTCCTGGTTGCATATCTCGGTATGATGAAAACTATTGAAATTAAGGTAGTTTTTCATATACATATTCCTCGGATAGTAAATCACAATGACCGGTGGCAGTCAGCGCTCAATAGTACATATAATAACTGTATACATTACATATGTACTGAACTGCAACAAACAACTGGTAACAGTGCAAACGGTTTAAAAGCAGCAAGAGGCAGAACGACTTTTCCGCGCATAAATGGTCCCATGTGGATCTTGAGGAGGCTGGGGCGAGATGGCTTGGAGAGATGTTCCTGGCCTGGTCCCACTATTAGGCTCTTCGGTCCAGCAAGTTGGGCACCGCTGGAGCAGCTTCCAGGAGCCGATGTCCGCGTCTTCGCGTTTGCGTCACCTTTTTTGGAGCTCGGCTGACTAGCTAAACATGTAGCCCTCTTGAAAGTTAATATTGTATGAAGGGAGTGGGCCCTGGGGCTAGCAATTAGGTACCGCTAAGGAGTTAGGAGAGCCTCTGCCAGACAATTAATTCTTTTCCCATTTTCCAAATTTGTATAAGCAATTGCGAATTTTGCATCATGCCACGAAGCGGCACAACATTTGCAGGTTTTTCAATGTGGATAGCTGGATTTTGACTGCTGCAAAGGCAATGTATACAACTGTACGTCCGACCGTTTGGGGGGGGGGGCAAATCATAGTTTCAGGACCTTTGGGGGCATGACCCCTTGCCCCCCCCCCCCCCCCTGGATGGGGGGGGGGGGCATGGCCCTGATGCTTTGCACTGAAAGACGGGGACACCCTGATGCTGAGGCTGATGCGGCGCTGCGAGGCCTTCCACACAGACTTCACATTTGTATTTGTTAACAGGTGTTGTGCATGCGGTGTAGCACCCAATAAATTTTGGCGCAACAGCCATTGCGCCAAAATTTTGGCGCAACGGCTCCGCTGAGGCGTCCAGCGTAGTGAGTGTATTTTTTCCAGTCGGGGGTTAGGTTATTATTTGACAGCATTTTCACCCCTAAAATATATGGGCATTGTTCCAATGACGTCATGGACGGTCCTTATTTTTCCTGTGCATCTTCCTGCATCGATATATATTTATGTGTAGATATGGCGACGATCGTAGTGGACGATCAGTTGTTACACCTTCCGGATTTTTGTATTGTTTCAACATTGTTAGGTAAGATACATTTTAAATAACATAACAAATACATAATAGTTTCTTCAAAGATGCATAGTGACTAAATAGTGAAGTTTTGAAACATCTAAAATGTTAGGGACGTCAAGTATGTATGACCCTAATTTTGGATTATCAGCTCTATTTATTTATTGAGCGTTTCAGCACCAGACAATGGCAGGTAATCCAATAATAGAGTAAGGGTCTAGACTGGTTCATGCCAGTTACAGTGACATTCATAAATTTAATGTGACCCATCTTTAAGCAGTTTGAAGTTTTTTCTTGACTTACATACCTTCTATGGGTTGTTTAGTGGTTGTAGTGCTACGCAATAGCCGTTTAAAAAAGACCTTATTTCGCAACCGATTACAATGCATCAAAATATAAAATTAGAGCGCTCTATTAGAGTATTTCCCTACTGCAATTGTCTCCAACCGACATAAATCATCAAATCGTTTCCAATGTGTTCCACTTACCAGTTCCACTAACGAAAGCCTGCAGATAGAGAAGACCATAACCGTTTAAAATGCTTAAACATTCAATTAATTATATTTCTAGAAAACTATCAAAAACAGTCTCTATGGCCTTGATCAAAAACAACCAAACGTACATTCCCGCCGGTTCTTCTCCCGCGCCCGGCTCTTGTGTTCGCAGGTGTTATAGTCCTCTTCACCACCCTGGGTTATAGCCAGGGTGATAGAGGGGTTATAGCCGAGTACTTATATAATCAGAAGGTTCAAGTTTGGAGACTGCCATGTCTACGTCACACCTGGTTCAAACTAGAATAAACTAACTATAGGACCATATGAACTATTTCTGGTATGCTTTTTGGAATAACTCTCATTTTCTTCTAGAATTTAAACTATATGGTAATCGCAATTTTGTGTGTATTCGAATATAAATAATATTTAAAGTTCATTGCTACATCAATTTTATTGGAAACTTGCATATAAACACCATTTTAACGATATATCACCATTAGTCAGCTGTAACAGAGTTTGCATTCAGGCCGGGAATTTCGAAGCACCAGGCCGCCGCCGGGCCGGCCAGCCAGCGGCGGTGGCCGGCCGGCCCCGCAGCGGTACAGTCTCTGTCAAGGCGTCGCAGCGGTTCTCACCAACTTGCGGCCGGCGCGGCGGCGGCGGTGCACAGCCCCTGACAGCGGACCCCCGCTCCGGCGCGCCGTGTTGGCGGAACAAGCCTTCGGTCGACCAAGAATTGTGAACGATTGGAGTGTCTCAAGTAAAATCGGAGGCCATTCCAGGAATCTTGGATAAACGAGCTTCCCATTGAGCATAAATACTTGTATCCATCTCTCTTAGATAACAAATTAAATGGGGTAACTACCAAGCCTCTTTGCATTGCCTTAAACTGTGGAGCGGGATTCGACTGCCATGATGATGTCACGGCTACCAAACTACTTGCGCCCCCCGAATTATAGGGCATTATAGGGCCTTGATGTTCGCCGCCCGTCTGATATGCGCCAGAATCAAAATAACTGCGCCATATTTACATTGCATTTAGCTGCCACTACCGCTCTCCAGTGTGCTGAATCTCAATAATGTCCTAGATTAAACCTTTTGAAAGTTAAAAAGAATAAATGTAACAATTTTGTTTATTTGAAATATTTATTTGAGGAATACAAAACAAAATTGGCAGTTTTGAAGACAACAAATATATTTTTGTAATGCTTACCGTCAGGTGTGCTACAACTATCACTTTACCAAGATAAATATTTTACTGTTTTATGAGATCATCCAAATTTTGCTTTTTGCGTGTCTGTTAATTTATTTTTGCCTAGGTCAAGGTATATAGCCCGCAAGAGGTGTTTGGTGTGTGAAAGGTATCTGAAACATTTTTACTCCTTAATAATTTCATTACTTTTCATGCTTGCAAATAAATCCATTAAATTGCGGTAATCTTCGACTAAGCTTTTTATGTATTTTGGGTCCATGGATTATTGTTTTATTTGTTTTGTGTGACAGTAAAGGTCAGGATAATGTTAATATTGTGTTGAATTGTTAATGTTATCCAGCCACTTGACAAACTGCATAGTTTGACAACATTCCTTGAACATGTTCAGAGCTTGGGGAGGCACTCAAGGTTGCAATGGTTTAGTCACATCAAGGTCATAGGACAGCTGAAGCTTTCTGTACCAGCTATTTTATTTCATTAAATACTTACAGAAAAGCTAATTAATATTTGACTAATATATCAATTATCAAAGGATGAGAAGCAACACAAAGGCTAAAGAGCACTTTCTGCATCTCAGTCCACTGCCAATGGGCACACAACTTTGAAATTGAGAAGAAAAAATAGCCAGACAGGATCATGAAATCAGAAATCACAATTAATTCAAACAATTATTGTCAATATTAAACAGGTGATCTTCAATCACAAGTCCTGTATTCAACCAGATCTTTTTTAATTATGTCTGCAATCACAAACTAGAGGACATCCTCTCAAAATCTTCACTCAAGGAGTGAAGATTTTGAGAGGATGTCCTCTAGTAAAAACTGATGTAAGGAAAAGATCATTCTCTGTGTGATGGATCCATCTGTGGAATTGGTTGCCACTAGAGGCTGCTTGTGCTCCTAATGTAAGTGCATTCAAAAAGGCACTGAATGAATGCATTCCAGAACCATTTGCATTTGTTTAGGACTGTAGCATTATGTTGTTGCACTTACTATGATGTAAGGTACACAACCAACATGTGTAGGATCATATGTTGTGACTGATCTGTTGATGATTTATTCTGTGGAAATGTAATATTTACTATGCATGGCTGTAATGGGAGATGCACAATTTCCAGTCTAAACTCCATGCCTATGCCACTTGTATCACGCCTAGGTATGTAATGTTAGTAGACTGTTAGTAGACCCAACCAGGTGAGTAAACCAGGTGAGGTCTTAAGAGTCTAAGACCTGCTTATGGGTTAAATTGGTGACACACTTTATCACAGCTCACTGAAAAGGATGATATATGATTAAGGTCCAATCTCCAATCAAGTCTGCTTCCTTTCCAGTACCCAACTCAATCTGCCATGTGCTCTGTAAGACTGCTGGACCAATGTCCAACTCAATGTCACATGTTATGTTATGATGTTAGGCAACTTCATTAACACAGGTGTTCTCCCCACCAACTGGAAACTGGGCCATATTATCAATATACACAAGAAAAGAGACACATAAAGGTCATCAGGAGATATCAAACTATAAGTCTGACAGCATTCCCTTTCAACGTTCTTGAGTCTGTGACTCGGGACTGACTGTTAGAACTCTGAGCAACACTGAGGTGGAACTCTGAGCAACACTGAGGTGGAACTCTGAGGTGGAACACTGAGGTGGAACACTGAGGTGGAACACTGAGGTGGAACTCTGAGCAACACTGAGGTGGAATTCTGAGGTGGAACACTGAGGTAGAACTCTGAGCAACACTGAAGTGGAACACTGAGGTGGAACTCTGAGGTGGAACTCTGAGGTAGAACTCTGAGCAACACTGAGGTGGAACTCTAGAGAAACTCTGAGGTGGAACTCTGAGCAACACTGAGGTGGAACACTGAGGTGGAACTCTGAGGTGGAACTCTGAGGTGGAACTCTGAGGTGGAACTCTGAGAAACACTGAGGTGGAACTCTGAGCAACACTGAGGTGGAACTCTGAGGTGGAACTCTGAGGTGGAACTCTGAGGTGGAACTCTGAGGTGGAACACTGAGGTGGAACTCTGAGCAACACTGAGGTGTAACTCTGAGGTGGAACTCTGAGCAACACTGAGGTGGAACACTGAGGTGGAACTCTGAGAAACACTGATGTGGAACTCTGAGCAACACTGAGGTGGAACTCTGAGGTGGAACTCTGAGAAACACTGAGGTGGAACTCTGGGCAACACTGAGGTGGAACTCTGAGGTGGAACTCTGAGAAACACTGAGGTGGAACTCTGAGCAACACTGAGGTGGAACTCTGAGGTGGAACTCTGAGGTGGAACACTGAGGTGGTACTCTGAGGTGGAACTCTGAGGTGGAACTCTGAGGTGGAACACTGAGGTGGAACTCTGAGGTGGAACTCTGAGGTGGAACACTGAGGTGGAACACTGAGGTGGAACTCTGAGGTGGAGCACTGAGGTGGAACACTGAGGTGGAACACTGAGGTGGAACTCTGCGCAACACTGAGGTGGAACTCTGAGGTGGAACTCTGAGAAACACTGAGGTGGAACTCTGAGGTGGAGCACTGAGGTGGAACTCTGAGGTGGAACACTGAGGTGGTACTCTGAGGTGGAACTCTGAGGTGGAACACTGAGGTGGAACTCTGAGGTGGAACTCTGAGGTGGAACACTGAGGTGGAACTCTGAGGTGGAGCACTGAGGTGGAACACTGAGGTGGAACTCTGAGGTGGAACTCTGTGCAACACTGAGGTGGAACTCTGAGGTGGAACTCTGAGAAACACTGAGGTGGAACTCTGAGCAACACTGAGGTGGAACTCTGAGGTGTAACTCTGAACAACACTGAGGTGGAACTCTGAGAAACACTGAGGTGGAACTCTGAGGTGGAACTCTGAGGTGGAACTCTGAGCAACACTGAGGTGGAACTCTGAGGTGGAACTCTGAGGTGGAACTCTGAGGTGGAACTCTGAGCAACTCTGAGGTGGAACTCTGAGGTGGAACACTGAGGTGGAACACTGAGGTGGAACACTGAGGTGGAACTCTGAGGTGCAACACTGAGGTGGAACTCTGAGGTGGAACACTGAGGTGGAACACTGAGGTGGAACTCTGAGGTGGAACACTGAGGTGGAACACTGAGGTGGAACTCTGAGGTGGAACTCTGAGGTGGAACTCTGAGGTGGAACACTGAGGTGGAACTCTGATGTGGAACACTGAGGTGGAACTCTGAGGTGGAACACTGAGGTGGAACACTGAGGTGGAACACTGAGGTGGAACTCTGAGGTGGAACACTGAGGTGGAACTCTGAGGTGGAACTCTGAGGTGGAACTCTGAGGTGGAACTCTGAGGTGGAACAATGAGGTGGAACACTGAGGTGGAACTCTGAGGTGGAACACTGAGGTGGAACACTGAGGTGGAACACTGAGGTGGAACTCTGCGCAACACTGAGGTGGAACTCTGAGGTGGAACTCTGAGGAGGAACTCTGAGGTGGAACACTGAGGTGGAACTCTGAGGTGGAACACTGAGGTGGAACACTGAGGTGGAACTCTGAGGTGGAACTCTGAGGTGGAACACTGAGGTGGAACTCTGAGGTGGAACTCTGAGGTGGAACACTGAGGTGTAACCCTGAGGTGGAACACTGAGGTAGAACTCTGAGGTGGAACACTGAGGTGGAACTCTGAGGTGGAACACTGAGGTGGAACTCTGTGCAACACTGAGGTGGAACTCTGAGGTGGAACTCTGAGGTGGAACTCTGAGGTGGAACACTGAGGTGGAACTATGAGGTGGAACACTGAGGTGGAACACTGAGGTGGAACTCTGAGGTGGAACACTGAGGTGGAACTCTGAGGTGGAACACTGAGGTGGAACTCTGAGGTGGAACTCTGAGGTGGAACTCTGAGGTGGAACTCTGAGGTGGAACTCTGAGGTGGAACACTGAGGTGGAACTCTGAGGTGGAACTCTGAGCAACACTGAGGTGGAACTCTGAGAAGCACTGAGCAACACTGAGGTGGAACACTGAGAAGCACTGAGCAACACTGAGGTGGAACACTGAGATGGATCTCTGAGGTGGAACTCTGAGGTGGAACACTGAGGTGGAACACTGAGGTGGAACACTGAGGTGGAACACTGAGGTGGAACAATGAGGTGGAACACTGAGGTGGAACACTGAGGTGGAACACTGAGGTGGAACACTGAGGTGGAACACTGAGGTGGAACACTGAGGTGGAACACTGAGGTGGAACACTGAGGTGGAACACTGAGGTGGAACACTGAGGTGGAACACTGAGGTGGAACACTGAGGTGGAACACTGAGGTGGAACACTGAGGTGGAACACTGAGGTGGAACACTGAGGTGGAACACTGAGGTGGAACACTGAGGTGGAACACTGAGGTGGAACACTGAGGTGGAACACTGAGGTGGAACACTGAGGTGGAACACTGAGGTGGAACACTGAGGTGGAACACGGTGGAACACTGAGGTGGAACACTGAGGTGGAACACTGAGGTGGAACACTGAGGTGGAACACTGAGGTGGAACACTGAGGTGGAACACTGAGGTGAACCAGCTGAGCTGGGCCCGGCACAGTCTGCTCCACTCAGGTACTAGAGGTGATAAACATTGAGAGCTGGTAGCAAAAGAGGGGAACCAGTGAATGTTGTTTGCATGAACCTCAACAAGACCTTCATTTCTGTATCACATCACTGCCTTCTTCACAAGCTACATGCCTTCAGTGTTTGAGGTGAAAAATAGAGTTTGATTCTATAGAACTGCTTCACCAATATGCTTTCCTGTCTCTTTTCAGACTCAGGTTAAAGAACAAATGGCTTTGAGGGTAAGTTAAGAAGTTTCTCTATGACCTTTTGCATTGCTATCTCTAGTAGGTATATTTTATGCAAGGAGAATCTAAAAAAAAAATATTGTGAATAATCCAATCCAGTAAGGCCATTATCTAACCTTATAAGTAGGATGATAGCATTTGCCCTCAAGTCAATGTCATTTCTTGAGCTGCCAGTTTTATGAAGGTTTTGGAACCAGAATGGGTCATACACTTACTATAAATATAATTAGTTTCTAGTCTTACTGCATGCGTCACAGACATTACAGTTGCTGGGCATTGCTATGTTACTGAATAATCTGTCCTTCTGTCTATTGGCCCATCGGTGAATACTGGCCTGCCTGTCTGTCTGCATGGCTGCATCAACGGCTGTTACCGTGTTCCAGCTGCTGGGCCGGCGCGGTGCCGTCCTGTCTGTGTGACGGTGTTGACTGTGTGTTCCAGCTGCTGGGCCGGCGCGGTGCCGTGCTGTCTGTGTGACGGTGTTGACTGTGTGTTCCAGCTGCTGGGCCCCGGCCGGCGCGGTGCCGTCCTGTCTGTGTGACAGTGTTGACTGTGTGTTCCAGCTGCTGGGCCCCGGCCGGCGCGGTGCCGTCCTGTCTGTGTGACGGTGTTGACTGTGTGTTCCAGCTGCTGGGCCCCGGCCGGCGCGGTGCCGTTCTGTCTGTGTGACGGTGTTGACTGTGTGTTCCAGCTGCTGGGCCGGCGCGGTGCCGTCCTGTATGTGTGACAGTGTTGACTGTGTGTTCCAGCTGCTGGGCCGGCGCGGTGTCGTCCTGTCTGTGTGACGGTGTTGACTGTGTGTCCCAGCTGCTGGGCCGGCGCGGTGCCGTCCTGTCTGTGTGACAGTGTTGACTGTGTGTTCCAGCTGCTGGGCCCCGGCCGGCGCGGTGCCGTGCTGTCTGTGTGACAGTGTTGACTGTGTGTTCCAGCTGCTGGGCCCCGGCCGGCGCGGTGCCGTGCTGTACCGCACGCTGCGTCAGATCAGCGCCACCCTCCGGCCGCTCTCCACCAAGGATGACGTCTACGGCGGCGAGACGGTGATGGAAGGTAGGAGTCGCTCTGACGGGCTGAGTGGGCTGCAGGGTCCCGCTGTCTACGGCGCGGCTCAATACACGGCCGGTGCGTGCAACAACGGACGGTCATGCCGTACCGGGACACCGTGAAAGACACACGGTGTGCGCCTTGCTTTATTTCTGACTTCAGTATTCGGTACCCCGTCAAGCACATGTATGTTTTCGCCAACTTATATCCCAGAGCAGATGACTGCAACCGTTAGGGATGTACCCATCTGGATACCGCATCCCACACATCCCACCTGCCTGAATGTCCGCCCGTCTCCGTTAGGTTAGGATACCCATCTGGATACCGCATCCCACGCATCCCACCTGCCTGAATGTCCATCCGTCTCCGTTAGGTTAGGATACCCATCTGGATACCGCATCCCACACATCCCACCTGCCTGAATGTCCACCCGTCTCGGTTAGGTTAGGATACCCATCTGGATACCGCATCCCACACATCCCACCTGCCTGAATGTCCACCCGTCTCCGTTAGGGATGTACCCATCTGGATACCGCATCCCACACATCCCACCTGCCTGAATGTCCACCCGTCTCCGTTAGGTTAGGATACCCATCTGGATACTGCATCCCACACATCCCACCTGCCTGAATGTCCACCCGTCTCCGTTAGGTTAGGATACCCATCTGGATACCGCATCCCACACATCCCACCTGCCTGAATGTCCAACCGTCTCCGTTAGGTTAGGATACCCATCTGGATACCGCATCCCACACATCCCACCTGCTTGAATGTCCACCGTCTCCGTTAGGGATGTACCCATCTGGATACCGCATCCCACACATCCCACCTGCCTGAATGTCCGCCCGTCTCCGTTAGGTTAGGATACCCATCTGGATACCGCATCCCACGCATCCCACGCATCCCACCTGCCTGAATGTCCATCCGTCTCCGTTAGGTTAGGATACCCATCTGGATACCGCATCCCACACATCCCACCTGCCTGAATGTCCACCCGTCTCGGTTAGGTTAGGATACCCATCTGGATACCGCATCCCACACATCCCACCTGCCTGAATGTCCACCCGTCTCCGTTAGGGATGTACCCATCTGGATACCGCATCCCACACATCCCACCTGCCTGAATGTCCACCCGTCTCCGTTAGGTTAGGATACCCATCTGGATACTGCATCCCACACATCCCACCTGCCTGAATGTCCACCCGTCTTCGTTAGGTTAGGATACCCATCTGGATACCGCATCCCACACATCCCACCTGCCTGAATGTCCAACCGTCTCCGTTAGGTTAGGATACCCATCTGGATACCGCATCCCACACATCCCACCTGCTTGAATGTCCACCGTCTCCGTTAGGGATGTACCCATCTGGATACCGCATCCCACACATCCCACCTGCCTGAATGTCCGCCCGTCTCCGTTAGGTTAGGATACCCATCTGGATACCGCATCCCACACATCCCACCTGCATGAATGTCCACCCGTCTCCGTTAGGTTAGGATACCCATCTGGATACCGCATCCCACACATCCCACCTGCCTGAATGTCCACCCGTCTCCGTTAGGTTAGGATACCCATCTGGATACCGCATCCCACACATCCCACCTGCATGAATGTCCACCCGTCTCCGTTAGGTTAGGATACCCATCTGGATACCGCATCCCGCACATCCCACCTACTTGAATGTCCACCCGTCTCCGTTAGGTTAGGATACCCATCTGGATACCGCATTCCACACATCCCACCTGCATGAATGTCCACCCTTCTCCGTTAGGTTAGGATACCCATCTGGATACCGCATCCCACACATCCCACCTGCCTGAATGTCCACCCGTCTCCGTTAGGTTAGGATACCCATCTGGATACTGCATCCCACACATCCCACCTGCCTGAATGTCCACCCGTCTCCGTTAGGTTAGGATACCCATCTGGATACCGCATCCCACACATCCCACCTGCCTGAATGTCCACCCGTCTCCGTTAGGTTAGGATACCCATCTGGATACCGCATCCCACACATCCCACCTGCCTGAATGTCCACCCGTCTCCGTTAGGTTAGGATACCCATCTGGATACCGCATCCCACACATCCCACCTGCCTGAATGTCCACCCGTCTCTGTTAGGTTAGGATACCCATCTGGATACCGCATCCCACACATCCCACCTGCCTGAATGTCCACCCGTCTCCGTTAGGTTAGGATACCCATCTGGATACCGCATCCCACACATCCCACCTGCCTGAATGTCCGCCCGTCTCCGTTAGGTTAGGATACCCATCTGGATACCGCATCCCACACATCCCACCTGCCTGAATGTCCACCCGTCTCCGTTAGGTTAGGATACCCATCTGGATACCGCATCCCACACATCCCACCTGCCTGAATGTCCACCCGTCTCCGTTAGGTTAGGATACCCATCTGGATACCGCATCCCACACATCCCACCTGCCTGAATGTCCACCCGTCTCTGTTAGGTTAGGATACCCATCTGGATACCGCATCCCACACATCCCATCTGCCTGAATGTCCACCCGTCTCCGTTAGGGATGTACCCATCTGGATACCGCATCCCACACATCCCACCTGCCTGAATGTCCACCCGTCTCCGTTAGGTTAGGATACCCATCTGGATACCGCATCCCACACATCCCACCTGCCTGAATGTCCACCCGTCTCCGTTAGGTTAGGATACCCATCTGGATACCGCATCCCACACATCCCACCTGCCTGAATGTCCACCTGTCTCCGTTAGGGATGTACCCATCTGGATACCGCATCCCACACATCCCACCTGCCTGAATGTCCACCCGTCTCCGTTAGGGATGTACCCATCTGGATACCGCATCCCACACATCCCACCTCCCTGAATGTCCGCCCGTCTCCAAGTTTTCGCGATGTAACCTTCGCTGCAGGAGCGCCGAATGTTTCTGTGTTTGGCTTGGCGTCAGACCGGACCCCGCCCTCAGTGTCTCGGTGTGCTGACCCCGCCCGCTGTGTGTGTGTGCTGACCCCGCCCGCTGTGTGTATGTATACTGACCCTGCCCGCTGTGTGTATGTGTACTGACCCCACCCGCTGTGTGTATGTATACTGACCCCGCCCGCTGTGTGTATGTATACTGACCCCGCCCGCTGTGTGTATGTATACTGACCCCGCCCGCTGTGTGTATGTATACTGACCCCGCCCGCTGTGTGTATGTGTGCTGACCCCGCCCGCTGTGTGTATGTGTGCTGACCCCGCCCGCTGTGTGTATGTGTACTGACCCCACCTGCTGTGTGTATGTGTGCTGACCCTGCCCGCTGTGTGTATGTATACTGACCCCGCCCGCTGTGTGTATGTGTGCTGACCCCACCTGCTGTGTGTATGTATACTGACCCTGTCCGCTGTGTGTATGTCTGCTGACCCCGCCCGCTGTGTGTATGTGTGCTGACCCCGCCCGCTGTGTGTATGTGTGCTGACCCTGCCCGCTGTGTGTATGTGTGCTGACCCTGTCCGCTGTGTGTATGTGTGCTGACCCCGCCCGCTGTGTGTATGTGTGCTGACCCCGCCTGCTGTGTGTATGTGTGCTGACCCTGCCCGCTGTGTGTATGTATACTGACCCTGTCCGCTGTGTGTATGTGTACTGACCCCGCCCGCTGTGTGTATGTGTACTGACCCCACCCGCTGTGTGTATGTATACTGACCCCGCCCGCTGTGTGTATGTGTGCTGACCCCACCTGCTGTGTGTATGTATACTGACCCCACCTGCTGTGTGTATGTGTACTGACCCCGCCCGCTGTGTGTATGTGTGCTGACCCCGCCCGCTGTGTGTATGTGTGCTGACCCCGCCCGCTGTGTGTATGTATACTGACCCTGTCCGCTGTGTGTATGTGTACTGACCCCGCCCGCTGTGTGTATGTGTACTGACCCCGCCCGCTGTGTGTATGTGTGCTGACCCTGCCCGCTGTGTGTATGTATACTGACCCCACCTGCTGTGTGTATGTGTGCTGACCCTGTCCGCTGTGTGTATGTGTACTGACCCCGCCCGCTGTGTGTATGTGTACTGACCCCGCCCGCTGTGTGTATGTGTGCTGACCCTGCCCGCTGTGTGTATGTATACTGACCCCGCCCGCTGTGTGTATGTGTGCTGACCCCGCCTGCTGTGTGTATGTGTACTGACCCCGCCTGCTGTGTGTATGTGTGCTGACCCTGTCCGCTGTGTGTATGTGTACTGACCCCGCCCGCTGTGTGTATGTATACTGACCCCGCCTGCTGTGTGTATGTGTGCTGACCCTGTCCGCTGTGTGTATGTATACTGACCCCGCCCGCTGTGTGTATGTGTACTGACCCCGCCCGCTGTGTGTATGTCTGCTGACCCCACCTGCTGTGTGTATGTATACTGACCCCGCCCGCTGTGTGTATGTGTGCTGACCCCGCCCGCTGTGTGTATGTGTGCTGACCCCGCCCGCTGTGTGTATGTGTACTGACCCCGCCCGCTGTGTGTATGTGTGCTGACCCCGCCCGCTGTGTGTATGTGTGCTGACCCCGCCCGCTGTGTGTATGTGTGCTGACCCTGTCCGCTGTGTGTATGTCTGCTGACCCCACCTGCTGTGTGTATGTATACTGACCCCGCCCGCTGTGTGTATGTGTGCTGACCCCGCCCGCTGTGTGTGTGTGTACTGACCCCACCTGCTGTGTGTATGTATACTGACCCCGCCCGCTGTGTGTATGTGTGCTGACCCCGCCCGCTGTGTGTATGTATACTGACCCTGTCCGCTGTGTGTATGTGTGCTGACCCCGCCCGCTGTGTGTATGTGTACTGACCCCGCCCGCTGTGTGTATGTGTGCTGACCCCGCCCGCTGTGTGTATGTGTGCTGACCCCGCCTGCTGTGTGTATGTGTACTGACCCCGCCCGCTGTGTGTATGTATACTGACCCTGTCCGCTGTGTGTATGTATACTGACCCCGCCCGCTGTGTGTATGTGTACTGACCCTGTCCGCTGTGTGTATGTCTGCTGACCCCGCCCGCTGTGTGTATCTGTGCTGACCCTGCCCGCTGTGTGTATGTGTGCTGACCCCGCCTGCTGTGTGTATGTGTACTGACCCCGCCCGCTGTGTGTATGTATACTGACCCTGTCCGCTGTGTGTATGTGTGCTGACCCCGCCCGCTGTGTGTATGTCTGCTGACCCCGCCCGCTGTGTGTATGTGTGCTGACCCTGCCCGCTGTGTGTATGTATACTGACCCCGTCCGCTGTGTGTATGTGTACTGACCCCGCCCGCTGTGTGTATGTCTGCTGACCCCACCTGCTGTGTGTATGTATACTGACCCCGCCCGCTGTGTGTATGTATGCTGACCCCGCCCGCTGTGTGTATGTATACTGACCCCGCCCGCTGTGTGTATGTGTACTGACCCCACCCGCTGTGTGTATGTGTACTGACCCCACCTGCTGTGTGTATGTGTGCTGACCCCACCTGCTGTGTGTATGTGTACTGACCCCGCCCGCTGTGTGTATGTGTACTGACCCCACCCGCTGTGTGTATGTGTACTGACCCCACCTGCTGTGTGTATGTATACTGACCCTGTCCGCTGTGTGTATGTGTGCTGACCCCGCCCGCTGTGTGTATGTGTGCTGACCCCGCCCGCTGTGTGTGTGTGCTGACCCCGCCCGCTGTGTGTATGTGTGCTGACCCCGCCCGCTGTGTGTGTGTACTGACCCCGCCCGCTGTGTGTATGTGTACTGACCCCACCCGCTGTGTGTATGTGTACTGACCCCACCTGCTGTGTGTATGTATACTGACCCTGTCCGCTGTGTGTATGTGTGCTGACCCCGCCCGCTGTGTGTATGTGTGCTGACCCCGCCCGCTGTGTGTGTGTGCTGACCCCGCCCGCTGTGTGTATGTGTGCTGACCCCGCCTGCTGTGTGTATGTGTACTGACCCCGCCCGCTGTGTGTATGTATACTGACCCGCCCGCTGTGTGTATGTGTGCTGACCCCGCCTGCTGTGTGTATGTGTGCTGACCCTGCCCGCTGTGTGTATGTATACTGACCCCGCCTGCTGTGTGTATGTATGCTGACCCCGCCCGCTGTGTGTATGTATACTGACCCCGCCCGCTGTGTGTATGTGTACTGACCCCGCCCGCTGTGTGTATGTGTGCTGACCCCGCCCGCTGTGTGTATGTGTGCTGACCCTGTCCGCTGTGTGTATGTCTGCTGACCCTGTCCGCTGTGTGTATGTCTGCTGACCCCGCCCGCTGTGTGTATGTGTACTGACCCGCCCGCTGTGTGTATGTATACTGACCCCGCCCGCTGTGTGTATGTATACTGACCCCGCCCGCTGTGTGTATGTGTACTGACCCCGCCCGCTGTGTGTATGTGTACTGACCCCGCCCGCTGTGTGTATGTGTACTGACCCTGTCCGCTGTGTGTATGTCTGCTGACCCCGCCCGCTGTGTGTATGTATACTGACCCTGTCCGCTGTGTGTATGTATACTGACCCCGCCCGCTGTGTGTATGTGTGCTGACCCCACCTGCTGTGTGTATGTGTGCTGACCCCACCTGCTGTGTGTATGTGTGCTGACCCCACCTGCTGTGTGTATGTGTGCTGACCCCACCTGCTGTGTGTATGTATACTGACCCCACCTGCTGTGTGTATGTGTGCTGACCCCGCCCGCTGTGTGTTTGTATACTGACCCCGCCCGCTGTGTGTATGTATACTGACCCTGTCCGCTGTGTGTATGTATACTGACCCCACCTGCTGTGTGTATGTGTGCTGACCCCACCTGCTGTGTGTATGTGTGCTGACCCTGTCCGCTGTGTGTATGTATACTGACCCCACCTGCTGTGTGTATGTGTGCTGACCCCACCTGCTGTGTGTATGTGTGCTGACCCTGTCCGCTGTGTGTATGTATACTGACCCCACCTGCTGTGTGTATGTGTGCTGACCCCACCTGCTGTGTGTATGTGTGCTGACCCTGTCCGCTGTGTGTATGTATACTGACCCCGTCCGCTGTGTGTATGTATGCTGACCCCACCCGCTGTGTGTATCTGTGCTGACCCCGCCTGCTGTGTGTATGTGTACTGACCCCGCCCGCTGTGTGTATGTATGCTGCAGTGCGTCAGCTGCGGCTGACCGTAGCCAGTGAACTGCTGGGCGACACGGACCGCCGTCTACCGCTGCCCGGCGGCCTGGGGCTGGCCGAGGAGCTGGCGCCGCTGCTGCCGCCGCCGCCGCCGCCGCCGTCCACGGCCGCCGACCGCCGCCGCAGCATCAGGAACGACACGGCCGCAGAGCTGTTTCACGACCGTCACATGGCGGTCAGTCAGACTGGTCACGAGTGAACTGGCTGCCAGGCTGGTCACGAGTGAACTGTCAGGGGCTGGTCACGAGTGAAGTGACTGTCAGGCTGGTCACGAGTGAAGTGACTGTCAGGGGCTGGTCACGAGTGAACTGACAGTCAGGCTGGTCACGAGTGAAGTGACAGTCAGGCTGGTCACGAGTGAACTGACTGGCAGGCTGGTCACGAGTGAACTGACTGTCAGGGGCTGGTCACGAGTGAACTGACTGTCAGGGGCTGGTCACGAGTGAACTGACAGTCAGACTGGTCACGAGTGAACTGACAGTCAAGCTGGTCACGAGTGAACTGACTGTCAGGGGCTGGTCACGAGTGAACTGACTGTCAGGCTGGTCACGAGTGAACTGACAGGCAGGCTGGTCACGAGTGAACTGACTGTCAGGGGCTGGTCACGAGTGAAGTGACTGTCAGGGGCTGGTCACGAGTGAAGTGACTGTCAGGCTGGTCACGAATGAAGTGACTGTCAGGGGCTGGTCACGAGTGAACTGACAGTCAGGCTGGTCACGAGTGAAGTGACAGTCAGGCTGGTCACGAGTGAACTGACTGGCAGGCTGGTCACGAGTGAACTGACTGGCAGGGGCTGGTCACGAGTGAACTGACTGTCAGGGGCTGGCCACGAGTGAACTGACAGTCAGGCTGGTCACGAGTGAAGTGACAGTCAGGCTGGTCACGAGTGAACTGACTGTCAGGCTGGTCACGAGTGAAGTGACTGTCAGACTGGGCACGTGTGAACTGACTGGGCACGTGTGAACTGACTGTCAGACTGGTCACGAGTGAACTGACTGCCAGGCTGGTCACGAGTGAACTGACAGTCAGGCTGGTCACGAGTGAACTGACAGTCAGGCTGGTCACGAGTGAACTGACAGTCAGGCTGGTCACGAGTGAACTGACTGTCAGGCTGGTCACGAGTGAACTGACAGTCAGACTGGTCACGAGTGAACTGACAGTCAGTCTGGTCACGAGTGATCTGACTGTCAGACTGGGCACGTGTGAACTGACTGTCAGACTGGTCACGAGTGAACTGACTGCCAGGCTGGTCACGAGTGAAGTGATGTACACGTACACTACACATACCCGCGTCTGGCGATCGCTGACGAGCGCCGGCGGCCGGGGCAGAACGTGTTGTTGGCCCAACTTGTTGAAATGTTGTAGAATCTTGTATTGGAATCGCGTTCTTTATGTTGACTCGAGTATAACTATGTTTGCCAAATTTGGGATCAAGAAAGGGAATGTACGAGCCTCCTGCTAGACTCGATTCCGTTATTTGCGTATGACCGGGTGCTGGCGTACCATGTGACTGGTTATGGTGTGCCACCACAGACGCTGTTTACCTATCTGAGCCCGGTGGCGGGCGAGCCGGGACCACCAGAGGTCACTCCATCAGACCCCGTGCTGCTGGAGATCCAGGCGCACGACTGCCCCCAGCTGCTGAAGGAAGGTCAGTCGGTGGTGGGGTTATCGTCTCCCCTCTCCGCTGTCCGCAGAGTCAGAGTGTATAGTGGCAACACTCTAACTTAGAAGGCACGGATTCATGGAACTTAGTGCTGTTCATGGCACAAAGATACCGATCAACACGTGAATTTCCGAGGAAAAAACGGTTACTATCCGAGTCTTGTGACTCGGATAGGCCTTGATTGTGTTGTACGGCGTTAACTGGCTGTCAGTCATGTTCTAATGATTGTAGCTGAATGTTGTGGATAGTTAGTTTTGGTTTCCGAGTACAATGTTGCTTTTGTTGGCAGAGTTCCGTCCCCTGTTCCGCGAGCGTGATATCGCCGCCGGCCAGCTGACTGTGCTGGTCGTCAGTCAGAGGACCGAGGCCGACATGGCCACCTGGTCCGAACAGGTCGAGGTCGAGCGGCTCGAGCTCGCATCGCAGGTCAGTATTGTGCAGCCGGTGCCGGCCGGGGAGGTGTCAGATCGGGTGCGCGTGGCTCGTGTTGTGACAGTGATGGATGCCATGTGGCTCGTGTTGTGACAGCGATGTATGCCCTGTGGCTCGTGTTGTGACAGCGATGGATGCCCTGTGGTGCGTGTTGTGACAGCGATGTATTATCTGTGACTCGTGTTGTGACAGCGATGGATGCCATGTGGCTCGTGTTGTGACAGCGATGGATGCCCTGTGGCTCGTGTTGTGACAGCGATGGATGCCCTGTGGTGCGTGTTGTGACAGCGATGGATGCCATGTGGCTCGTGTTGTGACAGCGATGTATTATCTGTGACTCGTGTTGTGACAGCGATGGATGCCCTGTGGTGCGTGTTGTGACAGCGATGGATGCCCTGTGGCCAGTGTTGTGACAGCGATGGATGCCCTGTGGTGCGTGTTGTGACAGCGATGGATGCCCTGTGGCTCGTGTTGTGACAGCGATGGATGCCCTGTGGTGCGTGTTGTGACAGCGATGGATACCCTGTGGTGCGTGTTGTGACAGCGATGGATGCCCTGTGGTGCGTGTTGTGACAGCGATGGATGCCCTGTGGTGCGTGTTGTGACAGCGATGGATGCCATGTGGCTCGTGTTGTGACAGCGATGGATGCCCTGTGGTGCGTGTTGTGACAGCGATGGATGCCATGTGGCTCGTGTTGTGACAGCGATGGATGCCCTGTGGCTCGTGTTGTGACAGCGATGGATGCCCTGTGGTGCGTGTTGTGACAGCGATGTATTATCTGTGACTCGTGTTGTGACAGCGATGGATGCCATGTGGCTCGTGTTGTGACAGCGATGGATGCCCTGTGGTGCGTGTTGTGACAGCGATGGATGCCATGTGGCTCGTGTTGTGACAGCGATGGATGCCCTGTGGCTCGTGTTGTGACAGCGATGGATGCCCTGTGGTGCGTGTTGTGACAGCGATGGATGCCATGTGGCTCGTGTTGTGACAGCGATGTATTATCTGTGACTCGTGTTGTGACAGCGATGGATGCCCTGTGGTGCGTGTTGTGACAGCGATGGATGCCCTGTGGCCAGTGTTGTGACAGCGATGGATGCCCTGTGGTGCGTGTTGTGACAGCGATGGATGCCATGTGGCTCGTGTTGTGACAGCGATGGATGCTCTGTGACTCGTGTTGTGACAGCGATGGATGCTCTGTGGCTCGTGTTGTGACAGCGATGGATACCCTGTGGTGCGTGTTGTGACAGCGATGGATGCCCTGTGGCTCGTGTTGTGACAGCGATGGATGCCCTGTGGTGCGTGTTGTGACAGCGATGTATTATCTGTGACTCGTGTTGTGACAGCGATGGATGCCCTGTGGCTCGTGTTGTGACAGCGATGGATGCCCTGTGGTGCGTGTTGTGACAGCGATGTATTATCTGTGACTCGTGTTGTGACAGCGATGGATGCCCTGTGGTGCGTGTTGTGACAGCGATGTATTATCTGTGACTCGTGTTGTGACAGCGATGGATGCCATGTGGCTCGTGTTGTGACAGCGATGGATGCCCTGTGGCTCGTGTTGTGACAGCGATGGATGCCCTGTGGTGCGTGTTGTGACAGCGATGTATTATCTGTGACTCGTGTTGTGACAGCGATGGATGCCATGTGGCTCGTGTTGTGACAGCGATGGATGCCCTGTGGCTCGTGTTGTGACAGCGATGGATGCCCTGTGGTGCGTGTTGTGACAGCGATGTATTATCTGTGACTCGTGTTGTGACAGCGATGGATGCCATGTGGCTCGTGTTGTGACAGCGATGGATACCCTGTGGCCAGTGTTGTGACAGCGATGGATGCCCTGTGGCTCGTGTTGTGACAGCGATGGATGCCCTGTGGCCAGTGTTGTGACAGCGATGGATGCCCTGTGGTGCGTGTTGTGACAGCGATGTATTATCTGTGACTCGTGTTGTGACAGCGATGGATGCCATGTGGCTCGTGTTGTGACAGCGATGGATGCCCTGTGGCCAGTGTTGTGACAGCGATGGATGCCCTGTGGTGCGTGTTGTGACAGCGATGGATGCCCTGTGGCTCGTGTTGTGACAGCGATGGATGCCATGTGGCTCGTGTTGTGACAGCGATGGATGCCCTGTGGCTCGTGTTGTGACAGCGATGGATGCCCTGTGGCTCGTGTTGTGACAGCGATGGATGCCCTGTGGCCAGTGTTGTGACAGCGATGGATGCCATGTGGCTCGTGTTGTGACAGCGATGTATGCCCTGTGGCTCGTGTTGTGACAGTGATGGATGCCCTGTGGTGCGTGTTGTGACAGCGATGTATTATCTGTGACTCGTGTTGTGACAGCGATGGATGCCATGTGGCTCGTGTTGTGACAGCGATGGATGCCCTGTGGCTCGTGTTGTGACAGCGATGGATGCCATGTGGCTCGTGTTGTGACAGCGATGGATGCCCTGTGGCTCGTGTTGTGACAGCGATGGATACCCTGTGGTGCGTGTTGTGACAGCGATGGATGCCATGTGGCTCGTGTTGTGACAGTGATGGATGCCATGTGGCTCGTGTTGTGACAGCGATGGATGCCCTGTGGCTCGTGTTGTGACAGCGATGGATACCCTGTGGTGCGTGTTGTGACAGCGATGGATGCCCTGTGGCTCGTGTTGTGACAGCGATGGATGCCCTGTGGTGCGTGTTGTGACAGCGATGGATGCTCTGTGACTCGTGTTGTGACAGCGATGGATGCTCTGTGACTCGTGTTGTGCCAGCGATGGATGTCCTGTGGGTCGTGTTGCGACAGCGATGGATGCCCTGTGGCTCGTGTTGTGACAGTGATGGATGCTCTGTGGAAGGCAGTGCTCAGCGACGGCTCGATGGGGCCAGTTATCTCAATGGCAGCGGCATGAATTGATTGACCATGAATGTTCCATGAGAGCCAGTACGGTGGATAGCGAGACACAGCAGCGGGTTGTGTGTCAGCTGGGGTCGGTGGTGACTGTTGGTAGACTGCGGGTTGTTAATCAGCTTATCGTGCGTGGAGTACGCAAATGTTAACCCGCGCACTGCAGGAGGTTTGCGCCGAACACGAACTGCAGGGAGGGGTTGATCCCCCCCACCCCCTAAGATCTCGAAGACTACGCTACGTAGCGACAAGCGGGAAACGACGTTTGATAGCTTGATACAAGTTCTATCGAAAGTATTTCAGTATTTAGTTTTAGATCAGGTCAAAATTGAGGTCACCCGAAGTCATCAAAAGTAAAATTTACATTTTTTTCCCTGTTTTAGGACTTCGCTCCAGAAATTCCCATATATCTCGGGAACTATGCTAGCTAGAAACAAACGGGGAAAAGCGATCGCCAGCCGTTGAAATTTGCAATCAACAACATGGCCTCAAATTTGATCTGTGGTCAATATTTCAAAAAGGGGAAAAATGCTGTTTGTTTGCAAAACCGTTTTTCGCTAATAACTTAATAACTAACCTAATTGAGCTAACGGAAAACTGTTTACGCCATTGTGTTTGTCTCGTCAAGGCGCTTCGAATGATATAGATGGTGACCTTGTTAGGTCAACTAAAAAAAAATGACCACAGGTCACGTAACCTTGACCTGAGGTCAAGACCCAGGTAGGTCATGTTGCATATAGGGAGACGTATTTCGACGAGACAAACACATTTATGTCGTTTTTACTTCTCTATCTGCATTATGTCGCGAGTTATTGGCAAACAAGTGATGGTGAACTCGGATGACCTCAAATGACCCCATAGGGGTCACTAAACAAAACTTACAATTGGATCATCAAGAACATCCTATAATAACATGATCCAGAAGTAATTGGACTAATATCATGGATATCCTTGAAATATGGAATATTTCCCCATAAATATTCCCCATTATGGGGAGGTCACGAAATTGACCTGACCTTAGGTCACCGATATCAAAATTCCGAGATATACGAATTGTAAGTATTTATGCCCACATGACACCCTGTAGGTTTCAAACTGATCGGTAAGAAACTCTGGCGTTGGCACAACTGCAACGTTTTTTTTGGAGGTGGGGTCACTTTGACCTGGTCTGGTGACCTGATCCGAGATGACCCGAGGTCAATTTTTTTTTTTTGTAAAGTGTGCGCAATTGATGTCCTAACAGGTGTGCCAAAAAAAAATCTGAGAAAAACCTGAGAGGGGGGGGGGGGGCGGAAATCAACCCTCTTGCATTGCGTGGGTTAAAGGATGTGGCAAAAGTATGGCTTGTATTACATTTATATAATTATCGAGTGTTGGCTGAATGACGTACGAGTATTACGTTCGATTCTTACTTCGTTCTTGAATACCACCAGGTGCCTTACTTAACCTGGCATTGACTGGGGTCTCAGCAGGACGCCATTGACTGGGGGGTCGTTAAACGCCTCCCTGGTTATCTTCCGAACCAATGATTGAAGCGAGACGCGCAAGGCGACAATCGAAAGCTCTCAATGAGGCAAACCTAAAGCATACTCAAAAATGGCAAAGTGAGGTCAAATGTCAGGTCAAAGGTCAACACTGTCGTATTTCAGTTTATGGGCCATACTTTCCATCAAAAGCCTTCGATGACGACCATGATCACCCAAAGTGCTGCTAAAGGTATTATACACATCCCGCATGAGCTTAAGTGAGATTGTTGGCAAAGGTCAAGGTCAGATCACACAAATTCACTATGCGCAAAATATCTACGAAAGTCATGCAACACATGTTGTATGGGTTATTTGCTACTTATAATTCGATAGTGATAGTCATTTTACCAACTGACTTCATTTACGTGAAGTTATTGTCAAGTTCAGGTCAAGTTCAGGTCACTAAAGGTCCAAATTTGAAGTTGATAAATCTAAATAAAAAAGGCATGTTTCTGGTCCAGTTTTGTCTTTAAAAAAAATACAGTGCTGGCATGTATTTGTCTGTATCTGGTCAATATAAAAACGCAATTTTTAAAATATGACGTCATGAGTTACCCATACTTTAGATGTCATAAGTCAGTCAAAATGGAAATATTAGTTTGAAATTGGGTATGGTAGTTCCCTACATTTGGTTCTCTGACATATCTTCCGATTTTTAAAATATTTTAGAAGAAAATATTTTGCTATCATTTTCCCCCATTGTTTTTTTGGGTTTTTTAGGGTCAAAAACTAAAATCTTCAAAAATACTAAATGGCCATGTTGTAGCCCTTGCCATTTGCTATCTTTTGACGTTTTTGGATTGCATTTTGCTCACAATATGGCATTTGTACGGTCTGTTAAAGTTTAGCTGATTTGTGTGTAAAACTCGTGTGTAGTGACGTCACTAAATTCGCTATATCTCTAAATTTTTCGACGAAATTGCTTCATTTTTGCACACAAGACGCAGTGCCTATTTTAAGGGAAAACTACTGGGGGCAAAAAGGTAGCCCCATTTTTGGGGGCATCTTTTTGTGGCTAAAATGTACCTCATTTTTTCTTCCGCGGATTTGGGCCCGGTCATCTTCTTTTGGTATTCGAGCTTAAGAAATTCACTTCGAATTCACACAAATTGATTTTGTGGACATTTTTCCGGAAAAAAGGTCAACCCCCCCACAAAAAAAAAATCACAAATCCTAAATAGCCTTTTGGAAGAGAATGTCATTTACTTTCTTGTAGCGTTTTTTATTTGCAATTTGCTTTGAAACTCTATTTTTTACGATGTTTCAAACATTTGTTTTTCCACCAAAAATTGCATGACATAACGTCATTAAAACGTCATTATCTTCCAAAATAATACATACATTTTTTATCAATTTGGTGAGAAGACTTAGAATGTATGCAGTATAAGGTAATGCAAGTTTCACGTTGATATCTATCACAGTTGTAAAGTTATTGAGAAAATCCGGGAGGGGGCAGATTCCTGACCGCCTGCCTGATGACCGCCTGCTGACCTCCCTCACATGTGTCGGGCGACAGTTTGTGTCTGTAATGACCGCCTGCCTGACCTGCCTGCCATGTGTCGGATGTGTCGGGCGACAGTTTGTGTCTGTAATGACCGCCTGCCTGACCTGCCTGTCATGTGTCGGATGTGTCGGGTGGCAGCTTGTGTCTGTGATGACCGTCTGTCTGACCTGTGTCGGATGTGTGTCGGATGTGACATGTGTCGGATGTGTCGGGCGACAGTTTGTGTCTGTGATGACCGTCTGTCTGACCTGCCTGCCATGTGTCTGTCTGACCTGTGTCGGATGTGTGTCGGATGTGTCGGGCGGCAGTTTGTGTCTGTGGGCCGGGACATCGTCCTGGGTCTGCGGCGGCTCGGCTTCTGGGCCGACCTGGTCGACCCGAACACCGGCCGGCCGCACCTTGGCGACCTCGTGCCCGCCGACGACGACGCCGAGGACCGGCTCATCGAGACGGACGAGCGGCTCGGCCGGCTCGGCTTCGAGATCGACGACCTCGGCTGCTGCAAGGTCATCCGACACGCCGTCTGGGGCAGTCACGTGTTTATCGGTCAGTGGAATGGACGTCCGTCTGGGGCAGTCACGTGTTTATCGGTCAGTGGAATGGACGTCCGTCTGGGGCAGCCAGGTGTGTATCGGTCAGTGGAATGGACGTCCGTCTGGGGCAGCCACGTGTTTATCGGTCAGTGGAATGGACGTCCGTCTGGGGCAGTCACGTGTTTATCGGTCAGTGGAATGGACGTCCGTCTGGGGCAGTCACGTGTTTATCGGTCAGTGGAATGGACGTCCGTCTGGGGCAGCCAGGTGTGTATCGGTCAGTGGAATGGACGTCCGTCTGGGGCAGCCACGTGTGTATCGGTCAGTGGAATGGACGTCCGTCTGGGGCAGTCACGTGTTTATCGGTCAGTGGAATGGACGTCCGTCTGGGGCAGCCAGGTGTGTATCGGTCAGTGGAATGGACGTCCGTCTGGGGCAGCCACGTGTTTATCGGTCAGTGGAATGGACGTCGTCTGGGGCAGTCACGTGTTTATCGGTCAGTGGAATGGACGTCCGTCTGGGGCAGCCAGGTGTGTATCGGTCAGTGGAATGGACGTCCGTCTGGGGCAGTCACGTGTTTATCGGTCAGTGGAATGGACGTCCGTCTGGGGCAGTCACGTGTTTATCGGTCAGTGGAATGGACGTCCGTCTGGGGCAGCCACGTGTTTATCGGTCAGTGGAATGGACGTCCGTCTGGGGCAGCCACGTGTGTATCGGTCAGTGGAATGGACGTCCGTCTGGGGCAGCCACGTGTTTATCGGTCAGTGGAATGGACGTCCGTCTGGGGGAGCCAGGTGTGTATCGGTCAGTGGAATGGACGTCCGTCTGGGGCAGCCACGTGTGTATCGGTCAGTGGAATGGACGTCCGTCTGGGGCAGCCACGTGTTTATCGGTCAGTGGAATGGACGTCCGTCTGGGGCAGTCACGTGTGTATCGGTCAGTGGAATGGACATCCGTCTGGGGCAGTCACGTGTTTATCGGTCAGTGGAATGGACATCCGTCTGGGGTAGCCACGTGGTTTATCGGTCAGTGGAATGGACGTCCGTCTGGGGCAGCCAGGTGTGTATCGGTCAGTGGAATGGACGTCCGTCTGGGGCAGCCAGGTGTGTATCGGTCAGTGGAATGGACGACCGTCTGGGTCAGCCAGGTGTGTATCGGTCAGTGGAATGGACGACCGTCTGGGGCAGCCAGGTGTGAATCGGTCAGTGGAATGGACGTCCGTCTGGGGCAGCCAGGTGTGTATCGGTCAGTGGAACGGACGGCGGATGGCTCGGATGGCTGAGGAAACAGACAAAGGACGGATGGATTGTGTTAAATTCGTCTGATGTGCCATTCACATGTTGCATGGCCTAGCCTTCTACATATTTTGAGGGATTCTGCCGTTTTTGTATTTGCTCTTGTTATACTAGATTCAAGTTCGTCTGAAATCACATGTGACGATTCTTTGGTGTTTGCTGAGATTATCGAGCTTGCTCCCGGTAGCAATATAATTACGTCTATGATTCTATTATGGAATTGTGTCTATTATTGTGACTCCTAGACAGGGATGCTCTCAGCTGCTGGCTCTCTCTCTCTCTCTCTCTCCTCTCTCTCTCCTCTCTCTCTCTCTCTCTCTATCTCTCTCTCTCTCTCTCTCTCTCTCTCTCTCTCTCTCTCTCTCGTCTCTCTCTCTCTCTCTCTCTCTCTCTC
>JAXIVJ010011587.1:5000-40000 GCA_036785665.1 Chirona hameri | reverse complement strand
GGTAGGTAGGTAGGTAGGTAGGTAGGTAGGTAGGTAGGTAGGTAGGTAGGTAGGTAGGTAGGTAGGTAGGTAGGTAGGTAGGTAGGTAGGTAGGTAGGTAGGTAGGTAGGTAGGTAGGTAGGTAGGTAGGTAGGTAGGTAGGTAGGTAGGTAGGTAGGTAGGTAGGTAGGTAGGTAGGTAGGTAGGTAGGTAGGTAGGTAGGTAGGTAGGTAGGTAGGTAGGTAGGTAGGTAGGTAGGTAGGTAGGTAGGTAGGTAGGTAGGTAGGTAGGTAGGTAGGTAGGTAGGTAGGTAGGTAGGTAGGTAGGTAGGTAGGTAGGTAGGTAGGTAGGTAGGTAGGTAGGTAGGTAGGTAGGTAGGTAGGTAGGTAGGTAGGTAGGTAGGTAGGTAGGTAGGTAGGTAGGTAGGTAGGTAGGTAGGTAGGTAGGTAGGTAGGTAGGTAGGTAGGTAGGTAGGTAGGTAGGTAGGTAGGTAGGTAGGTAGGTAGGTAGGTAGGTAGGTAGGTAGGTAGGTAGGTAGGTAGGTAGGTAGGTAGGTAGGTAGGTAGGTAGGTAGGTAGGTAGGTAGGTAGGTAGGTAGGTAGGTAGGTAGGTAGGTAGGTAGGTAGGTAGGTAGGTAGGTAGGTAGGTAGGTAGGTAGGTAGGTAGGTAGGTAGGTAGGTAGGTAGGTAGGTAGGTAGGTAGGTAGGTAGGTAGGTAGGTAGGTAGGTAGGTAGGTAGGTAGGTAGGTAGGTAGGTAGGTAGGTAGGTAGGTAGGTAGGTAGGTAGGTAGGTAGGTAGGTAGGTAGGTAGGTAGGTAGGTAGGTAGGTAGGTAGGTAGGTAGGTAGGTAGGTAGGTAGGTAGGTAGGTAGGTAGGTAGGTAGGTAGGTAGGTAGGTAGGTAGGTAGGTAGGTAGGTAGGTAGGTAGGTAGGTAGGTAGGTAGGTAGGTAGGTAGGTAGGTAGGTAGGTAGGTAGGTAGGTAGGTAGGTAGGTAGGTAGGTAGGTAGGTAGGTAGGTAGGTAGGTAGGTAGGTAGGTAGGTAGGTAGGTAGGTAGGTAGGTAGGTAGGTAGGTAGGTAGGTAGGTAGGTAGGTAGGTAGGTAGGTAGGTAGGTAGGTAGGTAGGTAGGTAGGTAGGTAGGTAGGTAGGTAGGTAGGTAGGTAGGTAGGTAGGTAGGTAGGTAGGTAGGTAGGTAGGTAGGTAGGTAGGTAGGTAGGTAGGTAGGTAGGTAGGTAGGTAGGTAGGTAGGTAGGTAGGTAGGTAGGTAGGTAGGTAGGTAGGTAGGTAGGTAGGTAGGTAGGTAGGTAGGTAGGTAGGTAGGTAGGTAGGTAGGTAGGTAGGTAGGTAGGTAGGTAGGTAGGTAGGTAGGTAGGTAGGTAGGTAGGTAGGTAGGTAGGTAGGTAGGTAGGTAGGTAGGTAGGTAGGTAGGTAGGTAGGTAGGTAGGTAGGTAGGTAGGTAGGTAGGTAGGTAGGTAGGTAGGTAGGTAGGTAGGTAGGTAGGTAGGTAGGTAGGTAGGTACGTACGTACGTACGTACGTACGTATGTATGTATGTATGTATGTATGTATGTATGTATGTATGTATGTATGTATGTATGTATGTATGTATATATATATATATATGACTACCTCTCTATACGGCCTTCGGTAGATTGAGATAAAAGTAGAAATAATTTTGAGTTGCCTTGGATATACTCAGGGGGTGTACTCCGCTCCTTCAACATTGGTGAAAAATGTGACAAACGCGAGCAGCTTCCATCATCTTAGCCGTGTGTATCGGATCTGCTCATAAGCTATATTTGGCTATCAGCTAGTATTGACCAATCAGTCTTGAGCAAGCTCGACGGTGATTCGTCAGGTTGTGATGACGTGAAGCCGGGGGAGAATCGTTTATTTACATTTCAACGGGTTCGCCATATTGGTTCGCTGGCAATGTACGGGCGTGTGTGCGTGTGCATTTTTAAGCATTTACTTATTTTTATGAAGCGTAAGACAATATTTAAAGGTGTATATGAAAATCGACATAATAATTGTATCTGTCAACATAGCAGTATTTTCCCATAATACCTCATAAGCTAAACAAAATTACACCCAAATCTGTGCGTTCTTTAGCTGAGGACATCTGCGAAAATTGTCGACATAAGAGCCTGTGGGAGTAGGTTAGCTATATTTTTTTGTGTTTTTCAAGGACGTAAACCCATGGATTGTGTCACCTTATATAAACAGACTAGAAAATCCATACTAATATCACTGATATCGGTATTACTTAGGTTTTGAGACACCATTATTAATAGTGCCAGTGGCGGCGGATCGTATTTTCGGACGGTGAACAAAGAACCCCAGATGGTCCCCTCGGCAAAAGAGCCCCCTCCCACGGCCAAAGGCCCCCCCCCCCCCCCCCAAAAAAAAAAAACGCGAAATGGTATCTCCTCGGATTTAGGACGCTATATTTCGCAGGGCCTCTAAATGGTCGCAAAAAAGTCGGACAGGCCAATGTTGAAGTCTCAGGCCTTCTGAGGGCCTCCTGATGGCCTACCGAGGGTCCCCCTCAGGCCGACTGAAGGCCTTCTGTCAGCCTTAGAAGGCCCATCAGACTGGCTGGGGGCACATCGGGGCCCTGGGTCATTGTTTCGGTCAATAGGAAAAATCGAACCAACTTCTTGGAGTATGGATTTTCTAGTCTCTTGCAAATGTATGGGGGAGGAAAAATCATATGTTTCCCTCCCCCCCCACTTTTTGAGTGGGCGTGCAGCTGCCTCCTCTACACCCCCCCCCCCCCCCCTTGAGCCCGGGTCGCGCCCATGTCGCGCCCACCAAGCGCGCGTAGGGCGCAACTTTTTGTATGTGGCGACCCCCCCCCCCCTATGACCGAAATTTTGGATCCGCGCCTGTACTGTCACGAGACGGAATAGCATTACCAAACAAATACAATATATTTGATGAGGTTTATGTCTCCCTAGGAAATTCATTGCGATACATCCACATTTTCCACGCCGGGTGGCATCATCAATGTGGCATCAAAGATACACTTGATACTACACAAATATACATCATCATTTCGAGCGGCGGTCGGCCGGGGCGGCCGTACCTAATCGTTGAACTTCGCGCAGATATAACAGCAAATATTAGTCTGATTGTATTTTTCAGCGGCATCCGGCAGAGCGGTTTATTTGTGACATATTACATATTACAAGTTTTGCAATCGACCGGTAAACAAATAAACTAAGCGTGATCTAAGCTTCAGGCACGCGTGCACTAATGTTGTGTACGGCGGCCGGCCGGCCGCGTCCCCCGCCTTCTACGTCACAGCGACGCCGGGGTCGCGGCTACTAAATTCGTGTTTGTTACCACTTTTTCGGCCGGAGTGTTCTACCCAGGGCACTATACACTGGGTACTCCAAAGTTTGTTTTAGTATATACTATAAATATACTATAAAGACTAAAAAAACATACCAAAAAATGAAGGTCGCTACCAGATTTGGAATAATATACCATATATGGATGCACGATATCCGCGGCAAGTATGGCGTTCGCGTTCCGATGAACAATTATACACTGAATTAGCAATTAGAGTATTCTATTTACCTTGATATTAAGACGTAAGACGAATTTATCCAACTTCTTATTACTTGATGTGTAAATAAATATATCCAGTCGGAATATGAAAAAAGAAAAAATAGATATACATATTTGTGCGGCCTTTGCTCCCGTGGTATTTGTCAAGGCCCTATATCAATATTGATATACTATTAGTAAAGTAATCTTGGATATACTATTCGTCACCGACGGCGGTATTGGTCTGCGTCTCGCTGTAAGTTCTATCTTCTGTTTAGTTAGTTGAATGTATTTACAATGGAATTATTTAAGTTTTGTCAATTCTTTCAGCAGTCATTGTCGTGTAGGCATTGATTTCTAATCATTGGGCATGGCTTGTTTTGAACATGCAGTTTCAATTTCAATATCGCTGTGGACCCGGTAAGTTCAGTAATTCACCTCCCCAGTTAATGTTGTTCTTGAGGTCCTTTATAGAAGAATTGAATATTTTACGACAGACAGTAAACTGTACCAGTAATACCAAAGCTATGATGTCACCAAAAACTATATATAATTGAACCTGACCTAATTGACCTTTACAACAATTATGGTCCCAGGGACCCATGTTTAGAACGCTCCACTCACATTCACACGCTGCACTGCATAACCTACTGGGGGAGGGCCCCGCACTCCCCCCCCCCCCGCCCCAGACCATCTTGTAAACAGATAACCCACATTTCAGTCTGTCGTAATATTACTGTCAGCTGACTACTCTTCTTCTATTGGGGACCTGAAGAACACCATAAACTGGGGTGGTGAATTACTGAATTATTACCCAAATGCCCTGGCGACTAGCAAAATATTGGTAATTCTACCTTCTACCTTCTTCATTAAGTTTGAAGAGTTGCCTTGCATTCTGCATTGCCTATTTTTACCTTCTTCATTTAACAATTTTGTATATGATTTCCAAAATGCCTGCAAAAGGTGTCTTGCCCCACCCCTCTGGGCAAAACGCCCCATCCCCTTGAACTCAGCGCCTATGTGGAGTAGGTGGAAAACCAAAAATACTGTTTGATAGCTCTTCATAAATCATGTTTAAACTATTTATGTTACTACTTTTGGGCTCAAGTCAATATTTCACCACAATATGAATATTTGCTGGTCCTCTGAAAAAATCTGCCCGGCTCCCCTGGCTTGTCATATTGATATCCCTTGGACCAGGGTGAGAGTTCCAGTTAGCACCTTGGTCCCAAGAGGATATGGTGCTTGCTGCTTGGTCCACAAACAAAACCAAATTTAAATATCAATATGTGAGGATTTAATTATTTTCATATGTGTATCCTGTTGGTCTTAAAACAAACAGTGGCATTGGTACTTTGACAGTTACTTTAGGACCTTGGCAGGTTAAAGGAAATAGTTCACCTTCAACATGGGATTTTGAACTGAAATAGCAGTTTTGTAGCCCGTGTTGAGAAATCCTTATCTGCAACTTTTCTTGGCTGAAAAGACTCTCCAGCCGAAGATATTTGACTTTTTGGCGAGGGAATGCGGCGCATATATGATATACCGTACCGTCTGAGAGTGCCAGCACTACCAGGGCGCATGCGCAGACCAATAACGCACACCATAACATTAATAATTTACGACCTTCTGTCCTGAATTGGCGCGATGTAGGACCATTTTTGAAAAGAAAAGAAAAACTGTATTGAAAAATATAATTAAATCGTGTTCTGAAAAATGTCCGAAGGTGAACTATTTCCTTTAACAACATACATTGGTGCATTAATTTACTATGAGATTATCGAGACTTTTGAGACTGATTATTGAGAGGTACTTTTATGACAATAAATATTATTGGTTGTGTTTTGCGTGTGTACAGGTGTGGAATGGGAAGGGTGTGTTTGAAGCCTCTCATTTCGGATCCAAAGGCTATGGAGCTGATGCCTATGTCACAATCACACCTGATCAGTGATCATATCATTCACCTGACCTGAAGAACATCACAATTAAAGAAAATCAGTCACTTTAAATATAATGTGGTTTAATCTGAGATATCAGTTTTGAAGGCCATGGTGAGAAATTACTGTGGTGCATTGTTGACAATTTTGGCTCTTTGTTAAAGTGGCATGTGCTTGATTGTGTTTTATTTAACATATGCATTGCATGTTTTATTGTGTTTTAAGTTGTATGTGGTGGCATGTGTTTAAAGCGGAGGTACCTACTAGACCAGTGACAAACCCTTTGTTGTGAATGACAATATTATGGCCAGTTATGTAAACAATTATAGGATAATCATTGTATTTGTACTTAATATTTGTATAAATCATGATTTTTGTGTAAGTTCTGACTCCTGAGTCTTTTATATCTTCTTTTGAAGCACACTATGCCATAGCAACACGCACCACTTTTTGAAATCTGCACCATTCCTTGCAATCTAAACTAAATATGAAGTGTATGTTTTTGAATTTTATTGCTTTTGAAAATTGCTTTTTAGGGTATACCTTAACAATTCAGCCAAACGAAAGCAATATGCAGCATTTTCAGTCACAAATACAGCTGTTGCATCATTGTCCTGTTGTGCTTCTGTGCCGATTTATGTGGTAATACGATTATATTAACTAGGTATATAATTGTTCTCACTGTTTGCCACTGGCATGTCTCGCCAGAAAGTCAGACCGGCCATGCAGCTCGTCAGCAGCAGCACGGCCGACTGCATGAGGTACTTCCTCACATACTCAATATACACTGAGGAGGCCCGAGTCATCCAGCTGTTTGACAACGCCTGCGACGTGCTCAACAGCGTCAGTCCCGCCGACACGAAGTCCCTGCGCAGCGGCTGCAAGGCCACCAACGAGCAGGAGGCGGTGCTGGACGCAGCCATCGAAGAGCTGCTGGGCATGCGCTTCGGATCGGCTAAACATCTGTACCCATTTCAGAAGGGCATGCTCGACACCATCCGGTCTGTCCGCGGCCTCCTGGCCGACATGCGTGCTGTGTTTGGTGACAGCACGTACCTGCTGACCCGTTGCCTCACACAGGACTGGCTAGATGGACTTTTCGGGATGGTGCGAGGCAGGAGTGTATCAAACTCCAACCCCAACCCCGTAGATGCTGTCGCCTCCCTCCGCCTCATCACCATCCTGTTCGTTTTGAACAGCGGCGTGAGCCCACTGACGAGACCGGGGGGGGGGGGGCGCAGAACAGGCGTCCCCCGAGCCGGACACGGACCCAGAGGCAGTGCCGTCAGAGCTGGAGTAACTGCGGGAGCTGCAGGAGGAGGCCTTATATTTCGTCCCACAGGAGGTGGCCGTAGACATGCGTGCCTTCTGCGCCACACTGGCCGACACCGACCAGCCATCGACGAGCGACGATCGCGACTGTGGGCCTGAGGAGCCGGACCCGGAGATGGAGTCGCTGCTGCAGGAGTACGAGAGAAGTGCACCAGCCGGCAGCTCCACCGCCCCGAGCGCAGCAGCAGCCGGCCCAGTATCAGGTGCGTCGGCGACGGACAACGCCATGGCGTATGTGAGTGGCTTCGTGGCTCGCAAGGCGGGGGATCGTTCTCTTGGCGCCCCGTGTTCGCAGACCGAGGATGGGCCAGTGGAGGCTCTCTGGCTCAGGATGCGGAGTGAAGGAGGGTTGACGGTCCCGACGGAGGCATTCTTTGAACGTTTTCGACAGATGGAAGAGGCGTTCTGCCTTCACCATGCGCTGGAGCCAAATCGGCTGAGCCGGAAACCGAGAGTGGTGGCCGCTTTTCTGAATGTACTACACGACAAGTTCTCTTCCGTACCCGCTGCTGCTAGGACCTTTGCGCGCGTTCGCACATTTATTCGCACGAAGGCGGTAAATGGTGCTCGGCGCGCGGAGGTCATGGAAAGGCGGGCGGCACGGAAGCGCAAACAGTGCGTCACGAAAGCCTAAGCATATCGGGTCTCGAGTCCGGGTACGGACTACGGACAGTGTGAGTGCCGTTGTCGTGTTGTGCCGCTGCAGCTTATCGGATCCCGAGTACGGGTACGGATAGTGTGAGTGCCGTTGTCGTGTAGTGTCACAGCAGCTGATTGGGTCTCGAATACTGAATTTCTTTTCACATATTTCCTGTTTTGGCTTCAGCTTTGATACGGCTTGACTAGTGGGAAGGACCGTTTTACCGAGGAAAGATGGTATGCTATTTAATAAGAGTATATCGATTGTAACACTTATAATTTTCAGTTCTTGTTGATTGTTTTAAGACTTCATCATTACTAATATGGACCACAACATGCCAAGGGCCATTGTTAATATACATGAGTTTGAGAAGAAGACCAGTCCCAACATTGCGCTTGAAAATTGGAATTATATTTCATATTTCCCGTTCCTGTTATCAAATTATAACAGACACAGGGCGCCATATATTGCCAATATTGTTGCGTCCAGATATCCAGTGTCGGAAACACAGTCATCCGACACCGCCCCCAGATGGCCAGACCCGGCCGAGCACAACGCAGCAGCCGGACAGACCTGGCCGACCCCAACGCAGCAGCCGGACAGACCCGGCCGAGCCCAACGGAGCAGTCGCGTCTGAGTCGCCCGCGTGAGAACGTGTCGAATACAGTCTCCGTTCCGTGGCGTGTTTGTCCCAGGGATTACGCATCACAACACATAACGTTGTTCTCAACGACTGCCAGTAAAACCTTTGCCTTGCCGGGATTTGATTCCATGCTCTTGGACTACATCATAAGGTCATACTTTGGCCAATAACTCGAAAACTATTGGTTGGGCTTGCCATTTCAACCCAAAAAAATCAAAATAGAAATGCTTTGGCTTTATTCTATGGGTATCATTTATGAATCTGATAAGAACAGTTAAAATTGCGCTTGACAAAAATAATCGCAACATCGCAGAGCAACTGTGATGTTAGTTACCTAATTAGCACTTGCACAATTAGCACATTTGTTTAAGTAGATACAAAATTATATCATATTTTTACAAATAAGATTTCCTGATTCTTATCATTTAGTTATACCAAATAAAAGAAACGCAAAACACCGCATGTTGCCGATCAAACTCTGTATGTAGCCAGTTTTACGATAAAACTATTGGCATCCCCGGGATTCGATCCGCGACCTTCGACTATATCGTTGAGATGGTGTCATACTTTGGTTAATAACTCGTAAACCGTTGATTGGGCGTGACACTTTGACCCCAAAAATCGAAATAAAAATGTTACCGCTTTCTTTCTGTGGGTTTGATATATGAATTTGAGGTGAAGAACAGTTCGAAAATCGAGCTGGAAAAGTAGCAATTTAACATGGAACCCTATTGTCTAGTAGTGAAAGTCACGCCCATGCTACCATATAACTTTGGACCCCCCCCCCCGTTCTACCTGGGTTTAAGAAATGCGCTACGAAGAAATGCTGGACGAAGAATTGTCCGGACACCACTGAGAATCTATATAAAATATTAGTAAAGTAATCTTGCTGAGAAAGGTGACTTGAGTTTGAGGAGTGCAAGAGGTAAATCAAGTGGGAACTGGGGGAAAAAATCATGAATTTACCAACAGTGCATATGTAGATATTCAATATAAATTAAAATATAGGTATATGTTGATGTGGGTATTGCTTTATTTTGAGTAGGGTAGGCCACTAAGCCCAGGCACGTCCAGCTCCTAATACTGGACTATTCATGCTATTGGTGATCTAGATGATACTGACACACTAATTTAATCATAATTTTGTATTTCCTGGTTTTTAAATGTGTGGATGACAGAATCTCCAATAGCATGAAGTGGCATTAGGATGTGTTCAGGTTTACAGTTGTTTACCATTTACCATACCAATGTCACCAGCTACAGGCATAATTTTGTATTTCCTGAGGTTTCTAAATGTGCGGATGACAGAATATGACCATATTGTCTACATTTCAAATGACATGAAAAGTCTGGTGTTATGATGTGTCTGGTGTTATGGTTGTCTATCCTACCTTTCCTAATGGCATGTCCTCACCACCACATTTGTTATCTAACTGCCAACAGCTGATTCTTCTGTGCAACACAGATTGGTCAGTATTAATATTGATGTCAAACTGAAAAGGAAGTGCTAAACCAGTCTCACAGTTTCACTCATTGCTTTGTCTGTTTCTTTTTTAGCTGAGCTCAGCAATCATGATGTGCAAAGTCAAAGCACCAAAGTACATGAAGTGGGTGTCAGCAAATGACTAGGTGGCACAAGTACAATAATTCATCTTGTTCCTGTTCTTGACATTTATCTGCATTTGTAAACAATCATCCTTGATCAGTTTTCACTCATCCTTGAAGGTATGCCTCCGCAGTTCCTATGGTACACACTAAGGTCCAGCTTCTTTCTCCTCTAGCGTATGTTTGACAGCAAATTAAGAAACTATCGCATATGCATTCAAACCACATTACAGAAAGCTTCAAATTGACATATTGATGCATTGACTCCATGCTCTTGGACCTTATCCTATAATAAGCTGCTTTTAAGCAAAAATCTGTTTTTACCACCGCAAAGCGCTAAAAACGGATTTTTGCTTAAAAGCAGCCAATGGATAAGGTGAGTCAATCATCAATATATCAATTTGAAGCTCTCAGTAGTGTGGGTTGAATGCATATATGGTTTCTTAATTCACCGTCAAACATACGGTAGAGGAGAAAATAAGCTGGGCCTTGGTGTGTACCATAGCAACTGCAGGTCCTGTTGCCGGGGAAGTTGCCTGGGAAGTACATCCCCAGAAAAGTTGTTTTGTTATTGTCAGGTTATGTTAACATTGTGTAAGCTATGGTATAAAATGTATCATTATTTTATGTTTTGGTGTGATAACCATCTATTTTCTTGCATAATTTTGCATTTTGTAGGGGTTTGGTGTGCCACTTCCTTAACTATAATCCCTATTTATGCTGCAAATATTTGTTTGTATCACTTATGGCCATCATATTTGGAATCAACACATACAAAACAAAATATGCAAAAATGTATGTGTGGAACAGGTGCCCTACTCTTCATATTTGTACTGCAACATTTGGTGTAGGTGTGACTTAACCTAACCTGACCTGATCTAACCTAACCTAATCCAGCCTTAAAGGGACTGTCCCACCTTCCCAAAAGTTGTCAAATATACGCTGCTGTGGTGCACAATATGAAATAATTGCTGCCAAACACGATTAGGACATTTGTTTCTCGCACAGTGCTCAATTTCATAAAAAGTTGAGCTTTAATATTTGTGTTGATGACGTCATATTGAGCTCTAGAGAGCTACACAGAAATCCTTTATGCTGCCAAAGTATGGGCACAATTATTTTGAGACAATTCTGGCGCTTTGAATACAAAACAAACCAACTACCAAACCATTGATATGCAACACAAATATCTTTGTATAATTTTACAACTGCTGAAGCAGTTTTTCTACAAGTTAACCTAAATAGACATAAAAATTGTCTAATCATTCAAATATACAGAGCACCCAGGAATAATATTGAGTTTCTCTCTGAGCTTGAGCAATGTTTGGTACAAATTACTAGACTGAATGTACTTACATATATTGTGGGTGACTTTAATGCTGATCTTTTTACTATGCCTGGCAATAGCTTCGGTGAATCATTCTTCACCCTCATGTGCTCATATGGATTTCTTCCTACAATCTCTAAAGCTACTAGGGTTTCCATAGAATCTTCAACTCTGATTGATAATATTTTCTGCAATGATATTTCAGTAGTGCAACAGTCAGGTGTGATAAAAACAGATTTCTCAGACCACTTCTCAATTTTCTCTTCCTCTGACTTGAACTTGACCCTTGACAAGAAGTCATCTGCAAATGAAGTCAAAGCATGTTTTGACTATCACTATATAGATAATCTCAATGAGTTTCTGTCAAAGAACTAGAAGATTTTCAATCTGAAACAAATCCTGAAAGTGCTTGCAACATAATAATTACCTCTTACAACAAAGGCATTGCAAAATTTTCAACAAAAAAAATATCCAGAAGGAATAATGCTATTCAACCATGGATTACACCTGGGTTACTTAACTCAATAAATAGAAAAAGTATTTTGTTTAGTATAAAACTGAGAAATCCAAATGCTGAGAATAATGCTGAGTATAACACATATAGAAACTGTCTCAACTCAGCATTAAGAAATGCTAAAAAACATTACTATAGGTTGGAGTTTGCAAAATATCATAATAATCCCAAACAAACTTGGAAAACACTAAACCAACTTCTTCAACAAAAATCATCAAACAATGAACTTCCAAACAAGTTTGTGTCTGATTCAGGTGAAGAGTTTGATGATGATATATCAATATCAACAGAATTTAACAAGTTCTTCACTGAAATAGGACAGAAGTTAAAAAATAAAATTACTTCATCTGTTAGAGATCCTCTGGATAATTTAGGAGATTTCCTAAATGAAGACATGATTCTATCTCCAACAAATGCAAATGAAGTAGAGGAAATCCTTTGTGGGCTGAAAAATGTAGGAGCAGGATTTGACAATATTAACTCAAAAATATGTAAGAATACATATAAATCAATATTACCACATCTTGTTCACTTTTTCAATCTATGCTTGAATGAAGCAGTATTTCCAAAACAACTAAAAACTGCAGTTATCAAGCCTATCTTCAAAACAGGTGATCCAATGTCATTTTCTAATTACAGGCCAATCAGCATATTGCCATATTTATCAAAAATCTTAGAAAAACTTTTACATATGCAATTGTTACAACACTTCACAAAAAATAAACTGCTTTGTGAAAAACAATTTGGTTTTCGCAAAGGATTTTCAACATATATGCCCATTATATTGATACAACATTTGATTACAAAAGCCTTTGAGGAGGATGAATGTGTTGTTGGCATATTCTTGGATTTAAAAAAGGCATTTGACACTGTAGATCACAATATTCTTTGTGAAAAACTAAAAAAATATGGTGTCTCTGGAAAAGCATATGAGATACTCCAATCATACCTCACAGATCGCAAACAGACTGTTAACATAAGGGGTACCCAAGCAGAATTTAGGAATGTGGGCATAGGTGTGCCCCAAGGATCAATCTTGGGACCTCTTTTGTTCATTATATATATATTAATGATCTAGTAAACATTGATGGTAGCTGTGAGTTTTTTCATATATGCTGATGACGCAGCCATTTTCTTTAAGCATCATGATGTGGATGTTCTTCAAATCATGATCAATATGGTATTGCCAAAAATATATACTTGGCTACAGTCAAACTTCCTTTCTCTTAATGTATCAAAGACTGTATATCAAATATATAGTAAACACAAAATAAATATTAACATAAGTGTGCAAATGAATGAGGCATTTATTGAGAAAAAAGGTACAGTTAAGTACTTAGGGATGTTGATAGATGATGATTTGAAATTTACTTCTCACATAAACAACATCACAAATACTGTCAGCCGAAATGTGGGCATGATGTGTAGAGTAAAATACTTTGTAGATACAAGACAGCTCTTGCAGCTATATAATGCACTCATACTTCCTTATATCAATTATTGCTGCCTTATTTGGGGGACAGGATATGTTCATCATACTAAAAAACTATTAATTCTGCAAAAGAGAGCAATGCGAATCATAGAAGGCATTTATCCTCCTCAAAGTGCCAATCCAGTTTTCAAAAAATATAATTGTCTAAAAGTTCAAGATATTGGCAAACTACAAATGATGCTCATAATGCATAAGCATGTATGCAACCAGTTACCTCACCCAATACAAAATATGTTCAATATACACATTGAAATTTGTCACTCTACAAGACAAACCAAACATTTTCAAAGTATTTTTTCAACAAAGAATTATAGACTTTTCACCATAACATGCCTCGGTCCCAAACTATGGAATGATATTATATGTAGAAGCATTGGCCCTAACGAGGTACCACAATCTAAGTATGTGATGAAAAAAATAATAAAAAATCACTTCATTTCACAATATTAGTAACACATAATGTTGTTATGAGTAATGGGTTGTAATTAAATGGTTATTGTATCTGGTTGTTATGGGTAACATTGTGTTGCTCAGTTGTGCTGTGTGTATGTCCATGACATGCATGTGTGTATATGTGTGTGTATATGTGTGTATGTGTATGTGTGTATGTGTATGTGTATGTGTATGTGTGAGTGTGAGTGTGAGTGTGTGTGTGTGTGTGTGTGTGTGTGTGTGTGTGTGTGTGTGTGTGTGTGTGTGTGTGTGTGTGTGTGTGTGTGTGTGTGTGTCTGTGTCTGTGTCTGTGTCTGTGTCTGTGTCTGTGTCTGTGTCTGTGTCTGTGTCTGTGTCTGTGTCTGTGTCTGTGTCTGTGTCTGTGTCTGTGTCTGTGTCTGTGTCTGTGTCTGTGTCTGTGTGTGTGTGTGTGTGTGTGTGTGTGTGTGTGTGTGTGTGTATGTGTATGTGTATGTGTATGTGTATGTGTATGTGTATGTGTATGTGTATGTGTATGTGTATGTGTATGTGTATGTGTATGTGTATGTATGTATATGTATCTGTGAGATATGTGAGAAAAAAAGTATCACATATGTATGCATATGCATGTGCATGCATAGTTGATGGTATCATGCATATATACATATATAGTCTAACAAGTTAGTTAAATGTGTTTGCTTTTCATGAGTCTCATAAGTAGGTCATAGGTAGGGCCACCCATTCAATGGCGCTGGCTTTCACCCATTCAATGGCGCTGGCTTTCACCCATTCAATGGCGCTGGCTTCGTGGTCCCTACTCGGCAACAAGCTATGCTTAGTTGAGTGGGGTCCATGAGGCACCAGCAAGAAACGCTTCAAATTGACCAGACTTTGTCCTCTGCCCTGTATGACTGATATCCCCTTTACTAAAACAGTGAATGAATCCATCCTCATCCTGTCCTGGATGAGGATCAGAATGAATGAATGCATCCTCATTCTGTCCTGGATGAGGATGAGTGAGGATGATATCCTGGGACGTAGTTGGGGGGGGGGGGGGGGGCAGTCATTTGCTGTTTTCAACAATGACTACTTTTCGCCTTCTTTTATATCACCACATCTAACACCCAAACTACCTCTCTTCATATGCTTTTTTATGTTTGTTTTCATTTCTTAGCTGGGAGTGCCGCGACATTTTCTCTTTTGTTCTCTGGTGTTAACTTAAGGTGTCGTACGTCGTTGGGATCGAGGGCGGGGGCACTCCTGGCCACCTACTAATGGGTGGCGGTTAGAAGAAAACAAATTGAAACATAGCAAATATCTCCAAAGGTTCACCTTAAAACAAGTTGACTATCATTACCAGTTGTAATGATATGATTGTAATGATAATTATATGATAAGACCAGTTGGGTAAAGAGAGACGACGCTATCGGTTTAGAGGCCCTATTCAAATATATATGGGCCTTATTTTTTTACAGATGTCAAAATAAAACTTTAATATCTTTTTGATTAGATCATTGTGGTTGTTTTAACTGCTACCATACTTAATTTAAATGCCAAACCATCAAAATGGCTATCTCAACTCAAATATAATGTTAAGGTGGGATAGTCCCTTTAATGAAGTCACAACATTTGAGTAGTTACTATTTGTATGCAAATAGGTAATTCATATTATCATATTTTGACTGATCTTATTGACCTTAAACCAACCACTTGATGAATACTTTATGGGACATTCATTTGATGAATACTTCATCACTTCATACTTCATATTCGAATGCTGCACCCTTAGGACATTTGTATGCTCTGTAGCCATTTGAGCACACAACGTATGCAGATGGATCTGATGAGATGTATTGGTGGACTAGTTAATTTTCCATATTCACAAACTAGTATTGATCTGAATGTTCTGATACTGAATTATCATGTCGCCACCTTGTTCCTTCCACAGGACAGCGACAGGTGATTGGGTGAGTGATCGTCCCGTCTCGTCAGCCCCTGTCATGCTCCAGCGGCTGCTGTGGGCCGGCCGGCCGCGGCTGCCGCTCGTCTCACGCGGCCTGTGCTCCGCTCCCCCACCGCCGACGGCGGAGGAGGCTGCGCTGGTGGTGCTGCTGCGCGCCCGGTTCCCGGCGGCGGCCGCGCTGCACGTGGAGGACATCTCGGGCGGCTGTGGCGCCATGTACGCCGTACATGTGGAGACGGCCGAGTTCGCCGGCCTTAACCGGCTGCGCCAGCACCGCGCCGTCCAGGAGGCACTCGGCGAACAGATCAAGGACATGCACGGCATCCGCGTCAGCACGGCCGTGCCGCCCCCGTCCGCCGGGGAGACGTAGCGGCGCCTGCCGCCGGTGGCTGGGTTCCGCCGAGTAGAATGGATGATTGGTGCTGGTGGTATCCATCTCAGGACCTCAGGAGAACCGGAATGGCACACGTGGAGAGTTAGGTCATGGCTGTTATGTTCAGTGGCCGCTCACATAGTGGTTCGACAGAGGCGGGGATCCGCTCGGCGTTTGCAGTTCTGCCTCTGTGTAGATAGACAATACACAGCAGATGTAATGTGCAACATGCTACTCAAGGTGTAGAGTGAACATGAATGGTTTCGCTATTTGTATTTACATTGGGCAACAGTGCATCGATCGCCAACAATGGGTGCTAGAGTCGGGATTCCTCGCAGCTTGATGGCAGCCATACCCAAGGACAGAGTTACGTGCCTACATCTTGTGGCAGGGTTAGCTTAGTTTTCTGATCCTTTGTTGTGGCTCACCGCAAGGTGATGCTTCAAGGTTGTTTGTTTCATGAAATGTTGAGTGTCCGCTGGGACACTTTGAATGGGCAACTGATAGTAACACCATATTGGTTAATACCTGTGACAATATTGTAGCTTCTGCAGTAATAGGTTGTCTTTGTTTCCTTCATGCATTGGTATCTTTGCTGGATATAATGTGTAATTTAGCCATGCAATTAAGATGTACTGAAATCCTATGAACGTAAAAATGCCACTGAAATTAAAATGTTGCAGTCAAGTTGTTAAAATACATAATCACTCTGTATCCATTCTTTTTATTTAAAGCGAAGGGTAGATGATAACACCGTGCAACAACTGGCATGCTCTATACGCTCGCTGAGTGCCTAACGCACGCGACCGCGCCGTGCCGGGCCGCTGCGCCACCACTCCTCAGCTGCTCTGTCTGGCCGCAGGAGGATGGCGCACCCGACCGACTGGAACGTCGTGCAGTACCGCAACGAGCACGAGCCGCCCGAGCACTGGCGCCTCTGCCTCGCCTTCATCGAGGCGCACAAGGCCGACTACCCGGAGGCGCGCCTCGTCTGCCTCGCGCAGTGCTTCGCCAACATGGAGTTCCTCGGCTGCCGCTACCCGGACGAGACGATGCAGCTGGTGCGCGAGCTCTCGGCCGGCATCGCCGACGACTACCGGCGCGAGAAACAGCGCAAGGTGCAGCCTACGTTTGTGCGCGCCTCCGACGCGGCCGAGGCCAAGGTGTCGCGGAAACGGATCGCTTACGACACAAACGGAGGCACATCGGCCAAGTCGTACCGGCTGTGCGAGGAGAAACCGTCCGGAAACTCGGCCGCGTTCATACTGGTCGATTACGGCGACGCGCGTGTCGACGACAACCCCGTGAATCGTCTGACTTGCTCCTCGGGCTTCTGCAAGGTGTCTGTGTCGTTTGATGTGGTGGGCAACCTCTGTGAGTGTCGGGTCGGCGGTGACGTGGTCGGCACGGGGAAACGACCTGATGCCGCCGACAAGAGCTCGACGGGTGGTGGGAAGGGCGCCGGGGCGAAGGCGGCCAAGACGGAGGCGGCGGCTGAGGCCATCGCCGCTCTCCAGCGGCGCTGCTACACGATACGGCTGAAGACGAAAGTGCTGTCTGACGAGGACGTAGCACGCGGTGAGCTGGTCGCAGGGGCGGGTGAGGCCTCCCAGACGTTGGCGGACGGTGTCGGTGGTAAGCTGCTGGCCATGATGGGCTGGACGGGCGGTGGGCTCGGTAAGCGGCAGCAGGGTATAACAGAGCCGGTCCGACTGGATGAGGTGGTCGGCAGACAGGGGCTCGGCTCCGAGAAACGAACCGTCACCAGGGAGTTCAAGGAGAAGACTGAACTGCGGCTGCGCGCGTACGCGTCCAAGTTCCAGGAGCGCGACCTCTCCTTCAGCAATGATTTCAGCAACGACGAACGGAAGGAGATCCACACGCTGGCGCACCGGTTCGGCCTGAAGAGCAAAAGCTACGGCAAGGGTGAGGAACGGTTCCTGGTGGTGTCGCACAAGTTCAACCCCTACCACCTGCTGCAGTACCTGATAGCAACTGGTGGACAGACTGACAAGTATGAGCTGATACCACCGCGGGCCGAGGAGCCCCAGCGAGAGACGCCCATGGCGACAGAACAAGGCGGCTCGGCCACGATACCAGTAATCACGATTGCATGATTCAAAAGTGTGACATATCGATAGCATAAATTTTAATGTCTTCAATTCGAACTTAGTAATGCCGATTTAAATTTGCGATGTTCAAGTTCTGGCATTGTTATTTGCATTTGTACTGGGCTGAAGTATGCAGTGCTGGATATGCATCCACTGGGGTTGTTTGATATTTTTGTTGTTTCATCTCATTCAGTTTAAATCGGTCAATACATTTTTTAAAAAAAAATAGAAACACCTGACGCCCAACGCCCCTGCATGCACCTAATGAGTGTTTTCTCGTTTCATGTTTGGATGTGCTCGGTGCTTTGTACCTCTTCATAGTAGCGACATCTGTATTTGGCGTTATTACTGGTAACGCCATCTGGCAGGGGCGCTAGTGAAGCTCCAAAATAAACCAAGCACAAAGTATATATGCCAATTGCCAAGATACCTATATAGGCACTCATCAGTGCATTACGCTGCGCTTTGATGAGCTGATCTAATGGGGGACGCTGATCAACAATTTTAGCTATTACGGGATAATTTAGGTTGTCGTGGGATGAACTTATCAGCGACAGCGAACCACTGCGGCCCAGAAAATTGTATTAACCTCGTCAGTGTAGCGTCTGATACCTGCGTGGCAGTGCAGGGGGGGGGGGGGGTACGCCCTCTGGCATTTCGTCCCTAATTGAGCTAGAGCTTCGATAAAAAATGAGCGTGTTGCTTATGACGAGAGGAAGCCGTTGGTACCCGATTTTAAGGTCCTGTGTCATTAGGTCAAACTCTGAGGTCATGTCAATGATCCGGAAGTCATCAAAATCGTAAATGCGTAGAAATTGTATTTAACCGAGCTAGAATCGTGATTCGTGAATGAGCATATAATTATGCAAATGGATGCCAAACTTGAAATCAGCGTCACAAACCCAGCCAGGAATTCTGAGTGGGGCCCAATTGGGGAGAACTCGGGTTTGCCCGACGTATATGGTTGGGCTAGCCCAGGCTGTAACTCGGGATCTGACTGGAGCATGACACACTTACGCAAAGCAGAACCACAGTTACAGCCTGGGCTAGCCCAGCCAAATACGTCGGCATACCCGAGCTAAACCCGAGCTTGAACATCTGCCCGAGCTAACTTGGGCAAATACCGGGTTGCTCCGTGCTTTTATAACCGCCGGTAACTGGCCCAACGTGGGCTTGCCCGAGAACGCGCGGCACGGGATGTTCGGGCTAGCCCGAGGACAGCCCTAGTTGCTTAATGCACTTTTAAACAGCGTATAGTGTGGCCCCACGCTGGCTAGCCCAAGTAGGTGCTCGGGCAATCCCAGGCTGAAACTGGTCAAACTATCTAAATCAATTAAAATCGACCTTATGTACCCTTCTACGGACAAACGGTGCTTTGTACAGTTTTTTTTTTAAACGGCACCATGCGAAAGAGCACCTCAAAATGAAGGTGGGGTTTTCCTCGGAATTTCGATTTAGGTCACCCATCAAGGTCAAACTATCAAAATCAATCCAAATCGACCGTATGTACCTTTTACGGACAAACGGTACACCGCGCGGCCTCGCATTTTGATAGCTTGACCTTGATGGGTGACCTTGAGGGACAAATCGAAATTCCGAGGAAAACTCCACCTTCATTTTGAGCCGCTCTTTCGAATGGTGCCATTTAAAAAATACGTGCAAAGCACCGTTTGTCTGTAAAAGGTACATAAGGTCGATTTTGATTTATTTTGATAGTTTGACCTTGATGGGTGACCTTGAGTGACAAATCGAAATTCCGAGGAAAACCGCACCTTCATTTTGAACCGATCTTTCCAATGGTGGCCATTGCGAGGCCGTACGATGTACCGTTTATCCGCAAAAAAGGTACATAAGGTCGATTTTGATTTAATTTGATGGTTTAACCATGGTGGGTGACCTTGGGTGACCTTAATGAAAAATCCGAGGGAAACCCCACCTTCATTTTGAGGCGCTTTTTCGAATGGTGCCATTTAAAAAACCGTGCAAAGCACCGTTTGTCCGTAAAAGGGTACATAAGGTCGATTTCGATTGATTTTCATAGTTTGACCTTGATGGGTGGCCTTGGGTGACCTAAATAAAAAAAAATCCGAGGAAACCCCCACCTTCATTTTGAGCCGCTCTTTCCAATGGTGGCCATTGCGAGGCCGTACTTTGATAGTTTGACCTTGTGACCTTGGGTGACATAAATCGAAATTCCGAGGAAAACCCCACTTTTATTTTGAGCCGCTCTTTCGAATGGTGCCCATTGCGAGGCCGTACGGTGTACCGTTTATCCATACAAAGGTACATAAGGTCGATTTTGATTGATTTCGATAGTTTGACCTTGATGTGTGACCTTGGGAGACCTAAATCGAAATTCCGAGGAAAACCCCACCTTCATTTTGAAGCGCTCTTTCGAAAGGTGCCATTAAAAACCGTGCAAAGCACCGTTTGTCCATAAAAAGGTACATAACGTCGATTTTGGTTGATTTTGATAGTTTGACCTTGATGGGTGACCTTGGGTGACCTAAATCTAAATTCCGAGGAAATCCCCACCTTCATTTTGAGGCGCTCTTGCAAATGGTGACATTAAAAAAACGTGCAAAGCACCGTTTGTCTGTAAAAAGGTACATAACGACGATTTTGGTTGATTTTGATAGTTTGACCTTGATGGGTGACCTTGGGTGACCTAAATCGAAATTCCGAGGAATCCCCACCTTAATTTTGAGGCGCTCTTGCAAATGGTGTCATTTTTAAAAAAAAAACGTGCAAAGCACCGTTTGTCCATAAAAAGGTACATAACGTCGATTTTGGTTGATTTTGATAGTTTGATCTTGATGGGTGACCTTGGGTGACCTAAATCGAAATTCCGAGGAAATCCCCACCTTCATTTTGAGGCGCTCTTGCAAATGGTGTCATTTTAAAAAAAAACGTGCAAAGCACCGTTTGTCCATAAAAAGGTACATAACGTCGATTTTGGTTGATTGATAGTTTGACCTTGATGGGTGACCTTGGGTGACCTTAATCGAAATTCTGAGGAAAACCCCCACCTTCATTTTGTGCCACTCTTACGAATGGTGGCGATTGCGAGGCCGTGCGGTGTACTGTTTGTCCGTAAAAAGGTACAGAAGGGTACACAACCTTGTTTACGCATTTGACCTTGACCTATGACATTGGCATTAAAAATAACATCAGATTCGTGATCCTCGTATGCGGCTATCTAAAAATGGGTTGTGGTGAAAGAATTATCTCCCTGGTAGCAGTTATTACAAGCGAGCGCGAAGCGCTCGCTCGTCTTTCCGTGGTATATGGGGAAAATCTGAATATGAGCGGCCCGGCCCAGCCCGGCCCGTGGCGACGCTTTTGAGAAGCTCATATCTCTGCAACCACACGTCCGATTGACAAGCTAACTTCTTTGCTGAGCAGCCCCATCCGACTTACCCTGCTAGAGACCAGTGCCGACTCATGTGGGTGACTACCACTGCGCGTTGCGCGTGCCGCGTGAGGGGTGTTGAAAAGTGTTTTCTCGCAAAAACTCTACAACGGCTGAGTCGATTATGTGCAAATTTGGTGTGTGGTTGGGGACCTCTCAGCCGTTGCCTTTCCACAAGGCAGGGGTGGAGTGCCTCTGCACGTGCGCACGTGCACACCCTTATTCTATATCTCAGAAACGGCTGAGCCGATTGTGTTCAAATTTGGTGTGGTTAGGGACCCCTCCGCCGCCGCCTACTCACAAGTCATGGGTGCTCTGCCTCTGCACGTGCGCACCTTTTTTGTATCTCAGGAACTACTTGCCCGATCGGGTTGAAATTCACCATACATTTATTTCGCGCTCGCTCGCTCATCGCCAACTACGGCGCCTTACTGGTGGTAGCAGTTAAAACAACCACAATGATCTAATCAAAAAGATATTCGAGTTTGATTTTGACATCCGTAAAAAATAAGGTCCATGTGTATTTGAATAGGAACTCTAAACCGACAGCGTCGTCTCTCTTTACCAAACTGGTAATTGTAGTCGACTTTTTTAAGGTCAGCCTTGGAATATTTTCGTCTTTCATTTCTCGATCCCCGGGTGGTTCGCAATCTAGAGACTAGCACTATCAGCTGGAGTTGATGCAACAGTTGGCCGCCAGTGACCGCTAGTGAGCCATGGTGATAACTGATATGACGTCGCAAGCAAATGGTACCAGTTAAATATTTAACACTAAATATGTAGTTAATTATACATAAATAAATCAATAAATATTTAGTGGTACCATTTGCTTGCTACGTCACAACACCCTGGCTCAATAGCGGTCCCTGGCGGACAAACTGCTGCAACAACTCCAGCTGATAGTGCTAGCCAATCTAGACACCGGGTGGTTCGCTGTTTTTCTGCGCAATAGATGTCGACAAAAAATTGTGCCATACATTTGGCAGCACAAAGGAATTACCTGTTATTAAAAAAAATCATATGACGTCACCAACCCAATTTTCCGCTTAAAACTAAAAGTTGAATATCTTCCAAGATAAGAAATTTTGTCGGAAAAAGTTCACGAACATGTTCAGCCGACCTCGCCTGACATGTAGACATGCAATTAAGTGTGATTTTACAACTTTCAAAAAGGTGGGGCAGTCCCTTTAACCCGCGACTTACTGGGGGGGGGGCTATTTTTTGCCCCCCCCCCTGCAGTTATTTTGAAATAACTCTTAAACGAACACCGGTATTGTTATCAAACTTGCAGTACCTTCTCTCACATAAATTCTACACAGGTTGGCAAAAGGAAAAATATGAGGTAATGATAGGTCAACCAAGAATGACGTCAGAGTGACGTCATGTTCTTCGGTTTTTGTTGCAAAATAATGGTTTTCGGAAAACGCTGTCAAAGTTACGGCGTTTGAGATAAACTACATTGTCTTAAATCAAATTACTGACAATAGACCGGGCTATCAAACTGCTATCTCGGATTTTTTAGTTTTTTTTATTCAAAATCTTGAAAAATCCATTTTTTTTAACAAAATTGTCAAGAAAAAAATCAGAATTATCAAAAAACCGGAATAGATGTGATCGAGACGTGTGCGGTGAATATGTGTACCAAATTTGAAGTCGATATCTTCAAAAATGACTGACTTATGACCTTTAAATAACAAAAATCGACCACCTCTCACAGTATTACTATGCGCTTTTCCGCATTTCCATTTCCATTCCATAAAAACGCATTTCCATTTTTGCTTTTTACTTCTATTTATATGGAACAAACAATGTTCTAAGGTCATTTTTCGCGTTCTAGACGAAAAACAAACCCATAAACATGTGTTACAACGCCTAATGACCATAATCTGCAGTTTGACCTCGTGACCTCGGATGACCTTGACCTGACCCAAGGTCATAAACAGCTTAGATAGGTACTTAGAAGTGTCAGACACACGAATCATACCGATTTATCGACAGCTTATGCGTCTAATATCGCAATTTTGCGCGACAATTCCATCTATCGAAACCTTTTGACACAGTCAAACATTTTGTACTTGACCTGACCTGTGACGTCATCGGTGACCCCGAGGTCAACAATATTATGTTTCCCTCAATAAATTTCCCAGGGCTATCGAATGCCGTTTGAATTTTTACATTCGGTCCAGTAGTTCCGGAGATCCGAGGGGGGGGGGGCAAAAATACCCCCCCCCCCCTCCCCAGTAAGTCTCGTTATGAAATATACCCCAGTAACTCGCAGGTTAAGTAATTTCGACACAGGACTAGTGGACCGGTTTCATGTCCGCTGTTCCGGGCCACGATCGGGACATGAACGCTCGCCGCCGGAGGCAGGTACACTCTCTGGCACGTAGTATCTGATCACGACGCCTCGTTAATATCCGCTTAGCCGCCCGGGCGGCGCAGCGGCCCCTCGTCAGAGACTGTACTTGGGGTCAGACGGAGCCAGAACGCCGGCTGCTATCGTACGATTTCTCGTGAAATGCATAGAGAAACTTACTTCTTTCTCCACATATATCCATCAGTTGTCCAAACGAAGGTCATATTCGTAGTTTTGAGCTCCAGATGCACTGCATGGTTGAATTTCAAGACAACGTTCAATGTGACCTATTCCCTTTAATCGCTGACGAAGGGTGTTACAATATACCCGAAAGCTCCGATTTTAATCTTTTTCTTGTGGAGTAAGTCTTCTTTGTAGTTAGTCTTCATCTGGGATCTCTACGTGCTTTGGGCCCTTCCGGTCTGGCCAGGGACTCCTCTGACCTTCCAAGAAGCCCCTCTTGTGTGTCAAGGGGCCCATTCGGCCTGCTCAGAGGTCCTTCCGACCTGGCCAGGGAATGAACTGGCTGCTTTGTCACCCTGCCGACATGCTCAGGGGCCACTCCGACCTGCCCAGGGGCCCCTCCAGTCTGGCTCCACTCATCCGGCATGTTCAAGGGAACTTCAGACCGGCCCAGGGACCGTTTCGGTCTAGCCAGGGGCCCCTCTGACTTGCCCAGGAGCCCCTCCGATCTGCCCAGTGACTCTTCTGGTCGGACTGCGCTGGCTGCTTTGACGCCCTGCCGACATGCTCAAGGGGCCCTCCGACCTGCCCTGGGGCCCCTCCGTGCTGGCTAGGGGCCAATTCGACATGTTCAGGGCCCTTCTTACCCGCCCAGGGGCCCTTTCGGTCTGGTCAGGGGCCCCTCCGATCTGGCCAGGGGCCCCTCCGATCTGCACAGGGGCATTTTAAACTTTCCAGGGCCCCTCTGGTATGTCCAGGGGCCCTCCAGCCTTATAAGGGGCCCTTCCGACCTGGCAAGGGACTGCGCTGGCTGCTTTGTCGCCTTGCGACATGCTCCGAGGGCCCTCCGACCTGCCCTGGGGTCCCTCCGTGCTGACTAGGGGCCCATTATGCATGTTCAGAGTCCGTCCTGACCCACCTAGGGGCCCTTTCAGTCTGGTCAGGGGCCCCTCTGAACTGCACAGGGGCTCTTTGCACTTCCCAGGGGCCCTCTGGGGTCTGTCCAAGGGCCCTCCAACCTGCTCAGGGCTCTTATGACCTGGTAAGGGACTGTGCTGGCTGCTTTGTCGCCCTGCCGACATGGTCAGGGGCCTCTCGACCTGCCCGGGGGCTCCTCTGTGCTGACTATGGGCCCCATTCGACGTGTTCAGGGGTCTCTCTGACCCGCTCAGGGGCCCTTTCGGTCTGGCCAGGGGACCCTCTGACATGCACAGGGCTCTTTTGAACGTCCAAGTGGCCCTCTGTTTTTTTTTGTCAGAGAGGGTCCTGGTGGCCCTAAAGGGCCTCTGAAGTGCTCTAAACTGTCTAGAGACCACGCTTCGCGTGGTAAAGAGACCATGATACCGCGCCTCGCGCAGTCTTGTCGGCCCTTTTCGGCGAGAAAAGGGCTCTCCTGGCCTCCGGGGGGGGGGGGGGGGGCACCCCCTCCCCTTGCTACGTGCCTGGGAGTGTTTAGCACCCCCCCCCCCCCCCCCCCTGCACTGGCGAGGGTTAAACATCCGCCCAAGGTCATACAGCCGCCACACTGGCGTCTGGCAGCGATACATTTTCATGAGAAACGAATTATTGGCATGCCGATGGGTAAGTTCAAGGTTCATATAGATAAGCAGGCACGTAGCCAAGGGGAGGGCGGCGGGGGCGCCCCCCCCCCCCCCCCCTAGAGGCCAGGAGGGCCCTTTTTGGCGCGCGAGGGCCCTTTTCGGCGCGCGCAGCGCGGTATCATAGGCTCTTTACTACACGAAGCGTGGTCTTTAGACAGTTTAGCGGACTTCAAGGCCCTTTAGGGCCACCAGGGCCCTCTCTGAAAGACAAGAGGGCCCCTTGGACGTTCAAATGAGCCCTGTGCATGTCAGAGGGGCCCCTGGCAAGACCGAAAGGGCCCCTGAGCGGGTCAGAGCCCTGATCACGTCGAATGGGCCCCCTGAACACGTCGAATGGGCCCCTAGCCAGCACAGAGGGGCCCCTGGGCAGGTTGAGAGGCCCCTGAGCATGTCGACAGGGCGACAAAGCGGCCAGCGCAGTCCTTTGCTAGGTCATAAGGGCCCCTGAGCAGGTTGGAGGGCCCTGGACAGACCAGAGGGCCCCTGGGAAGTTAAGAGGGCCCCTGTGCAGGTCAGAGGGGCCCTGACCAGACCGAAAGGGCCCCTAGGTGGGTCAGATGGGCCCCTGAACATGCCGAATGAGCCCCTAGCCAGCACGGAGGGGCCCCAGGGCAGGTCGGAGGGCCCTCGGAGCATGTCGCAAGGCGACAAAGCAGCTAGCGCAGTCCCTTGCTAGTTCGGAAGGGCCCCTTAGAAGGTTAAAGGGCCCCTGGAGAGACCAGAGGGCCCCTGGAAAGTTAAAAGGGCCCCTGCGCAGATCGGAGGGCCCCTGATCAGACCCAAAGGACTCCTGGGCGGGTAAGAAGGGCCCCTGCACATGCCGAAGTGACCCCTGGCCATCACGGAGGGGCTCCAGGGCAGGTCGGAGGGCCCCTTGAGCATGTCGGCAAGGGCGACAAAGCAGCCAGCGCAGGCCGACCAGAAGAGTCGCTGGGCCGATCGGAGGAGCTCCTGGGCAAGTCAGAGGGGCCCCTGGCTAGACCGAAAGGGTCCCTGGGCCGGCCGGAAGGCCCCTTGAACATGCCGGGTAAGTTTCTAGCCAGACTGGAGGCGCCCCTGGGCAGGTCGGAGGGGCCCCTGAGCAGGGGCGGCGGATTGCGGGGGCAGGGTACCCAAAATTCCCCCCAGTCGAAAATCCTGGGGGCAAAGGGTAGTTTTGCCCCCACCCCCAGATTTTAGCCTGCTCAATCTGGGGCAACATGACCCTTCCCCTCCCCAGGATTTTCATTTGAGGGGGAGGGGGGATTTTGGGTACCCTGCTCCCCGCAATCCGCCGCCCCTGCCCCTGAGCATGTCGGCAGGGCGACAAAGCAGCCAGTGCAGTCCCTGGCCAGGTCGGAAGGACCTCTGAACAGGCCGAATGGGCCCCTTGACACACAAGAGGGGCTTCTTGGAAGGTTAGAGGAGTCTCTGGGTGAGACCGGAAGTGTCAAAGCACATAGAGATCGCAGATGAAGATTAAATATAAAGAGGACTTACTCCACAATAAAAATACTAAAAGCGGAGCTTTCGCGTATATTGTAACACCCTTCGTCAGGGTGCTACAATATACCCGAAAGATCCGATTGTATTTTTTCCTGTAGAGTAAGCCCTCTTTGTATTATAAATATATATCACCCACTCCACATCATGTCTTTTCGCTTCGCGGATCACTGATGAGTCCCTGAACAGGTCGGAAGGGCGTAGAAAAGGTCAGAGGGGCCCCTAGACGATCTGAAGGGACCTTGGGCCTTTCAACAGTGAGAATACAGTTGTACATGGAATCAAACTCAAAAATTTCGCGCCGCTCCGCGTCGCAATTTAACTACAAATTCAATTATATGCGGTTTAGGAAAAAATCGGTCAGTTTCTCGGCGCATTTATGTGTTATGTTGCTACTTTCCTATATTATTGGGCAAAATAGTTCATTTTAGCACCTTTTCCTCGCACTTTTAAACGCACAATATAGCAATTTTAGAGGTCCGCACCATACGCAATGCGACGCATTGATGAGAAAGCAACCCAGGGCATAATACTCAAAATTTTCGCGCCGCTCCGCGGCGCAATTTGTTTAAGAGTTCCAGGTCTTGAGCTTTAAAAAAAAATCCAAGTTGGTATAGCTGATTCCAAATTCGTGTCGCTGGTTCCAAATTTGATGTGGCAGTTTGCTAACTCCAGCTCCTAAACGTTGGTATGGCCCATGCCATACCTGCCATACTTCATTTTCCAGCCTTGCAACGTGCCTTTTCATGCGTTTTTTTTTGGGGGGGGGGGCCTTTCAACGCTTGGGAAGGGGCCCTTTTAACGCTCGGGAAGGGGCCCTTTCGAGGCGCCGCCCCCCCCCCCCCCCCCCCCCCTGGACGAAATCCTGGCTAAGTGCCTGTAGATAAGGTTGCGCATTTAGTCATGTGATCAAAATGGGCACCAAAGTTGGGGATCTAAACCGAAGAAGAACATCTCAAGGCAAGTAGCACACCTATGCACACTACATGCCCGTAACTTAAATGAAATATATTATTTACAAATTCACCATTTTAGTGATAGAAAATGTTTTAAAATCCATAACTGATTGTTTGAGATAAAATGAAGAAGATTTATCAAACAGCATGTCGTATGCAAACTAAAAAAAATGCATTCTTGAAATATTCGGATTGTTTACTTGCGCCAGTTTTGTCACAGCTAGAGCTGAGGAGATCTATCGGTCGGATACTTGCGCCAGTTTTGTCACATCTAGAGTTGAGGCTTCCAGCTTCACGCGTGCCAAACTAGCTCACATTCACATTGGAAACACATTCGTGGACTATTCAGATTAGCATCAAAATAACACACATGTAGAACATGACATACTTATTACGCTCATAAAATCTTAGAGTCGCACATTCAAAATTAAAGGATTTAGAGCAGGTCAGATAGGTTTAAAGTCATACAGCGGACTATTCCGATTTGCATACAAATTAGCACACTGGTAGAGCATGAGGCTCACATTTAGAGCAGGTCATAAGTTTAAGGTCAAACAGCGGACTATTCGGATTTGCATGCAAATTGGCTCACAGATAGAGCATAACCTCCTTATTACGCCCATAAAATGTTTGAGTCCCACATTCAAAATCAAATGATTTAGATCAGGTCAGATAGATTTAAAGTAAACAGCGGACTACAATTACATGACGAAGTACTTGTATGAACAGACTCAACAGCATAGCGATTAGCAACATGTCTGGTAGAGAGGAGTGTCCGTCCAGTCCCTCTGGTACAGAGGAGGGTCCATCCAGCCTCCCCAGTACAGAGGAGGGTCCGTCCAGCCTCTCCAGTACAGAGGAGGTTCCTCCAGCCTCTCCGGTATAGAGGAGGGTCCTCCAGCCTCTCCGGTACAGAGGAGGGGTCCGTCGGGCCTCTCTCGCTCATAGGAGGGTCTGCCCAGCCTCTCTGGCACAGCGGAGGGTCCGTCCAGCCTTCCCGACACAGAGGAGAGTCCGCCCAGCCTCTCTGGCACATAAGAGGGCCCGTCCAGCCTCTCTGGCACAGAGGAGGGTTCGTCCAGCCTCTCTGGTACAGAGGAGGGTCCGTCCAGCCTCTCTGGCACAGAGTAGGGTCCGTCCAGCCTCTCTGGCACATTGGAGGGTCCTCCCAGCCTCTCTGGCACAGAGCAGGGTCCGTCCAGCCTCTCTGGTAGAGAGGAGGGTCCGTCCAGTCCCTCTGGTACAGAGGAGGATCCGTCCAGCCTCCTCCGTACAGCGCAGGGTCCGTCCAGCCTCCCCAGCACAGAGGAGGGTCCGGCCAACCTTTCTGGTACATAGGAGGGTCCTCCAGCCTCTCTGGTACAGAGGAGGGTCCTCCAGCCTCTCTGGTACAGAGGAGGGTCCGCCCAGCCTCCCTGGTACAGAGGGGGTCCGTCCAGCATCTCTGAAACATAGGAAGGTCCGTCCAGTCCCCGGCACAGAGCAGGGTTCGTCCAGCCTCACTTGTACAGAGGAGGGTCCGTCCAGTCCCTCTGGTACAGAGGAGGGTCCGTCCAGCCTCTCTGGCACAGAGGAGGGTCTCTCCAGCCTCTCTAGTACAGAGGAAGGTCCGGCCAGTCCCTCTGGTACAGAGCAGGATCCGTCCAGCCTCTCCGGTACAGAGGATGGTCCGTCAAGGCCCTCTGGTATAGAGAAGGTCCGTCTAGTGTCTCTGGTAGAGGGTCCATCCAGCCTCTCTGGTACAGAGGAGGGTCCGTCCAGTACCTCTGGTACAGAGAAGGGTCCGTCTAGTCTCTCTGGTAGAAGAGGGTCCATCCAGCCTCTCTGGTACAGATGAGGGTCCGTCCAGTACCTCTGGTACAGAGAAGGGTCCGTCTAGTCTCTCTGGCAGAGGAGGGTCCATCCAGCCTCTCTGGTACAGAGGAGGGTCCGTCGAGCATCTCTGGTGCAAAGGAGGGACCGTCAAGTTTTATCGGCACAGAGGAGGGTCTGTCCAGTCACTCTGGTATCGAGGAGGGTCCGTCCAGCCTTCCTGGCACAGAGGAGGGTTTGTCTAGTCATAGACGGGGACTCCTAGCTGGTGTCAGTGGCATGAACCACAAGGGGAGTGGCTGAAGGACGCTCCAGAGGAGTGGGACAACAGCGGAGAATACAAGGAGCTGTGCAAGTTCGTATCGGCGCTGGAGGTCACAAATGACAACGCAGAGGGGGGCGTCCAGCTGGGCCAACCGACCTACAGTGGCTGCTGCAGAGCGTGAGGCACACAGGAGGAAGTTCCCGAAACTCACTAAGAGTGTCATGAGCACACTGTAGAGCAAAGCGTCTCTGCGCGCTGTGCGGCCACTGCGTGGTGGACGGCGTGCAGCCGGCGCTCGCTCAGCTCATCGCCGCCAGTATGTAGGTGGCTGAAGACGAGCGGGCGCGCTGAAGGACCGGCTTCGCCGCCTCCACGACTCTGCCGTGTTCACCAACATACAAGCTGGACTGTCCTGGATACCTGTCTGCGCGCGCTGCGGAAGCCGGTGACTGCAGCGCCGCTGCCCGTGACGCAGGATCTGCTGGACCTGGTGTTATGCGGTGTACGGGTGGCCAAAGTTGTAGTACAACCAGAGTGCAACAAGGCGTATAAAGGTCAATCCGGGGTTAATTCGACATTCTTTCTGGTTAGAACATTACCATGGGGTTACGCTGGCTCATTTCCCGCACTTCAGTAGCGGTCAGCAGCTGAGAAACCACTTATAGAACAAAGTTTACTGTATCGCTCAATAGATGGCGCTGGAAGCGGTAACTGTGGAACAGTGGCGTACCCAGGATTTACTCCAGGAGGGGGCAATTTTTTCTCAGGGTGGCATAAAGTACCCCACAAAAAAACGGATTTGGCCCACTATAGTTTTAAAAGGGCCTATTTTCACCATTTTTCTCTTCAAAAAAATAAAAAAAATCATTCATTTTTTCGACCAAAGAGGGCACGTACTTCAAGGGGGAGGGGAATTACTCCGTTTACTCCCCCCCCTTGTGTACGCCTATGCTGTGGAAGTATTGAATAACACTTCCAGTAAATGCGTTACTGCGATTAAATAAATGTGTTAGGTCAAATACGACACGGCGAGTATAGGAAAAATGCTATATAAAAATTGTGCGAACACTATTTACTTCACAATCTGCCTGATTAATGCAGAAACCCAAAATAATTTTTCGTAAATCATGCACCAAGTTAAAACGCAGTTTAAAAATAAAATAAAAACATACGATGTTGTTTTCACGTCGAGACGCATGGGAAAAGCTCCGAAAACCTGGAAAAGGTCGGAAAGGTTGCAAAATGACGGACCCTAATGCACACCATTCTATGCACCGATCGCATTGTCCACATGTCTCTCGAACACTATTCTTGTGTGGACCTGGGGTTATGCGGTGTACGGGTGGCCAAAGTTGTAGTACAGCCGTCAACCAGGGTGCAACAAGGCGTAACAAGGTCAATGCTGGGTTAGTTCAACATTCTTTCTGGTTAGAACTTTACCATGGGGCAGGCACGTAGCCAAAGGGGGGGGGGGGCTCCCCCCCCCCCCCCCCCTTGGAGGCCAGGAGGGCCCTTTTCGGCGCGCAGACCGCGCGAAGAGCGGTATAATTGGCTTTTTACCACGCGAAGCGTGGTCTTTGGAGAGTTTAGAGCACTTCAGAGGCCTTTAAGAGCCACCAAGCCCTCTTTGAAAGATCAGAGGGCCCCTTGGACGTTCAAAAGAGCCATGTGCATGTCAAAGGGGCCCCTGGCCAGACTATAAGGGCCCCTGAGCGGGTCAGTGGGCCCCCAGAACACGTCGAATGGCCCCTAACCAGCACAGAGGGGCCCCTGGGCAGGTCGAGACCCATGAGCATGTCGGCAGGGCGCTAAAGCGACCAGCGCAGTCCCTTGCCAGGTCATAAGGACCCTGAGAAGGTTGGAGGGCCCCTGGACAGACCAGAGGGCCCCTGGACAGACCAGAGGGCCCCTGGTAAGTTAAAAGGGCCCCTGTGCAGGTCAGAGGGACCCCTGACCAGACCGAAAGGGCCCCTAGGTGGGTCAGAAGGGCCCCTGAACATGCCGAATGGGCCCCTAGTTAGCACTGAGGGGCCCAGGGCAGGTAGGAGAGCCCTCGGGCATGGCGACAAAGCAGCCAGCGCAGTCCCTTGTCAGGTCGGAAGGGCCCCTTAGAAGGCTGGAGGGTCCCTGGAGAGACCAGAGGGCTCCTGCAAAGTTCAAAGGGCCCCTGACCAGACCGAAAGAACCCCTGGGCGGGTAAGAAGGGCCCATGAAGATGCCTAAATGGCCCTTAGCCAACACGGAGGGTCCCAGGGCAGGTCGGATGGCCCCTTGAGCATGTCGGCAGGGCGACAAAGCAGCCAGCGCAGTCCGACAAGAAGAGTCGCTGAGCAGATCGGAGGGGCTCCTGGCAAGTCGGAGGGGCTCCTGGCAAGTCAGAGGGGCCCCTGGCTAGACCAAGAGGGTCCCTGGGCCGGTCGGAAGGGCCCTTGAACATGGCGGATGAGTTCCTAGCCAGATTGGAGGGGTCCCTGGGCAGGTCGGAGGGGCCCCTAAGCATGTCGGCAGGGCGACAAAGTAGCCAGTGCAGTCCCTGGCCAGGTCAGAAGGACCTCTGAACGGGCCGAATGGGCCCCTTGACACACAATGTGGGCTTATTGGAAGGTCATAGGAGTCACTGGTCAGACCGGAAGGGCCAACAGCACGTAGATATCCCAGATGAAGATTAAATACAAAGAGGACTTACTCCACAATAAAAATATTAAATGCGGAGCTTTCGGGTATATTGTAACACCCCCTTCTTCAGGGTGCTACAATATACCCGAAAGCTCCGATTTTAATTTTTATTGTAGAGTAAGCCCTCTTTGTATTATAAATATGGCACCCACTCCACATCATGTCTTTTCGCTTCGCGGATCCCACAGGAGTCTCTGAACCAGTGGCGTATTTAGAATATCGCAAAGGGGGGGGGGGGGGGGCAAGCTCTAGGAGGGCGCCCACCTTACCCAAGGAGGATGTGGGTTATATGGGTCATATAAAGCATGTGGGTCCCTAATTTCGCTAGTTTGGAAGAAAGACGAGTGTAATGTTACAAAAAAATCTAGTAAATTACGTCTTACAGGTAGCAAAATCACCAGCATAAAGGTACTTCAAGTTTCGTCGCAATCGGCAATCTTCGGTGCAATTTACGAAAACAATGGGACACCCATGTTGTAAACAAAATCAAAACGAACCAACCCCCCGGAGCCGAGCCGAGAATGTGCGCATGCACTAGAACCACAAGTTAACACACAACCGTTTTCAGGAGCTGGAAACACAACAAATTGCACCACCTGTCCACTTCTTCAGTCTCTAAAAACACATGTTCTAGCATCATTAAGCTCGTGTTTCCAAAGTTATTCAATCACCCTTTTTCAGTTGGTGATCAGCAAGCATTAAGCTCCATTTTCAGATTGGCACAGCACTGGCATGGATCAATCAGTTGACGATACGATACAATCGCAAAAACAACATTATAACGTCAAATTTGTCTTGTTAGCAAACAAAGCAAAATTGTATGCAAAATATACAATTAAAGTAACTTCACATCACACACTTCATTAGCGGGACTTGGCCGCTAACAACGCCACCACAACACGAAGTGTTTCATGACACGTTCATCTGGTTAGAACTTCAGGCGCCTGTTGCTGCTGCCAAACTTGTCTACTTTCGCGTGGTTGAGCGGAATATCTCGGTGCACATAGAAAAGAGTCAGTCCGTTCAGACGGGTTTCATGCATCGTAGAGCGCAGGTAGTTTTTTTACGTACTTCAACGTACTGAACGCACGCTCGTTCGTAGCAGTTGTGACAGGAAGGGTAGCGAATATGTGGAGAAGAGTAGCAATGTTGTTAAACATACCCAACTCCCGCGCCACCCTCAGGGCTCCAAAAACTGTGCTTGGCCGCTCGTGCTCTTCTCTCCGAAGCTAGTGCTGTCTCCACAGCTGAAACTCGGCGTCAACCACGTCGACGTTACAGTCAAGACAATGGACGTACAGAGCCACCGCTTCACTCAGACTATCAAAGTCACTGTGACACTCACGCTAGGAAGAAGTGCGCGCATGTTTTGTCCTCGGCACCTATGCGACCTAAACCGTTCGCGAAGCTGCGAGAGACACGTCCAGAAACTGGAGGACCACTGCCACGCGGTAGTGCTCTCGGGCCGTGCCGACTGGTGGGTTGGAGCGATGACGCTGCTTTCCTGCTTGTCTGGGGCGAGCTATTGACTGGCCGGTTGACTCTTCAACACGATCAAACAGCTCATCAAAAGTGTTGTCATTACGGTATTTTTCCAGGACACCAATGCAGCTGTCAACAGTCAACACTGTCCACAGCCTTCAAAATGTCAAGTTCCGGGCTCTGCAGTTTTTGTGAGAGCGGCTTCGTCACCAGAAGCACCTTGTTCATCACCTCCAAACAGAGGATGAAGCTGGGCTCTGTGATGGCGTTCAGAAGGGCGTTCAGTTGCCTTCCCCACCGTGTCTCCGTCCTTGCTCTCGGCAGCCAGCTTCTCGAGTGCCGACTCGACCGCTGGACGAAGCTTCTTGAAAACGGAGGTAGCTTCTTGGTTTTCGACCCATCTTGTTTCACAGAACTTTTTCAGCCGGGTACGTGAGCTTTCGGGGCACTCTGTGGCGATGAAGGATTGCAGCAGGGCCAGTCGTTGTTTGATTCCGACAGAAATTTGGCAGTCTCGTGCATAGCAGTTCGGGCAGCCTGTATCTCCCTGATTTTTGCAACTTGCACGAGACATAGGTTCAGAACATGTGATGCGCAATGACTGTACGTGGCGGCCGGGTACTCGTCTTGGATGAAGCGCTGCACGCCATTCTTCTCACCAGACATTACTGACGCACCATCGTAGCCCTGACCCACCATCTTCTGCGTGTCGATGCCGTGCTCCCTCAAAATCTTGAGCAGCTGCGCTGACAAGCCAGAGCCAGTGAGGTCAGTCGCTTCTTCGTAGTGGAGCAGCCTCCCACGCAGCTCTGAGTTGGGCATCACGCATCGGAGACACACGCTCAGCTGCTCCGTCCCACTCACGTCTGTCGTTTCGTCGGCGAGAAGCGTGAAGT
>JAXIVJ010011586.1:25000-43104 GCA_036785665.1 Chirona hameri | reverse complement strand
CCAAAACGTTTGCAGTAGTACTACAGCCACAGTTTTACGCCGCTCGGTTTCAATCTTGTAGGACTTCATAAGGTCATAGATACCAACAATTTGTGTATCTCGGATTTATAATATCGGTGATCTAAAGTCAGGTCATTTTTGTGACCGCCAACACGGTTTTATCAATAACTATCGACATAATGAAGATAGAGAAGAGAAAACGGTACCAATATGTTTGTCTCGTCGAGACACGTCTCCCATTATGCAACATGACCAACTTGGGTCACCACTTGACCTTGACCTGAGGTCAAATTTCTCAGTTGACCTAACCCGGTCACCATGAATATGATTCGAAGCGCCTTGACAAGACACACGCGATGGCGTAAACATTATTGCTTTATCTTTATTAGGTAAAAGGTTATTTGGGGAAAACAGTTCTGAAAACAAAATCACCTTTTTGACATTCGATGACCTCTGGAGCCTAAACTATTGACCTGAGCTCAAATCTGAGGACACCTATGTCGATTGCATTTTTCAATGACTTTCGATTGATTTGTTCCGTTTGCTGCTAACTATCATAGTTCCCGAGATATTTGGGAATGTTCGAACCAAAGTCTTGAAAACTTGAAAATCTGACCCTTGATGACCTCTGGTGACCTCAATATTGACCTGAAGAAAAAAATTAACGAAATACTTTCGAAAGAGCTTGTCTCGAGCTATCTAAAATCGTTTCCCGCTTGTCGCTACGTTGCGTGGTTTTCGAGATCATAGGGGGGGGGGGGGCGAAATCCGCCCCCCCCTCCAGGGCGTGTAATTATCAGAGGCCCTCCAGGGCGCGTGTTAACTTATGTGGGGTGATCTCAGAAAGGGAAAATGCTCAGACTGGCCTGTCAGGTAACATGCATCTGGCGTGTCATGACCCAAGCAGGTGAAAATACGTGAGTTGCTCGTTAGGCTAACTGCCTGCCTGGCCCCTAATATCCTAATATCGTGATGCGGGACCACGTCACGAGAAGAGCATCGTGCTAACCTGTTAAGTCGATAGAATAGCACGCGTTGTGACTCTGTAATGAGAGGATATGTTCAGACTGACCTGTCAGGTCACGGCCGTGGAAGCAGCGGACGTCGAGAGGAGGATATGATCAGACTGACCTGTCAGGTCACGGCCGTGGAAGCTGCGGACGTCGAGAGGAGGATATGATCAGACTGACCTGTCAGGTCACGGCCGTGGAAGCTGCGGACGTCGAGAGGAGGATATGATCAAACTGACCTGTCAGGTCACGGCCGTGGAAGCTGCGGACGTCGAGAGGAGGATATGATCAAACTGACCTGTCAGGTCACGGCCGTGGAAGCTGCGGACGTCGAGAGGAGGATATGATCAGACTGACCTGTCAGGTCACGGCCGTGGAAGCTGCGGACGTCGAGAGGAGGATATGATCAGACTGACCTGTCAGGTCACGGCCGTGGAAGCTGCGGACGTCGAGAGGAGGATATGATCAGACTGACCTGTCAGGTCACGGCCGTGGAAGCTGCGGACGTCGAAGCAGAGACTGACGAGGGCCAACACGTACTCGGCGATCCGCCCCGTCGTCAGGGGATAGTCCCTCCGACTGCGGAGGAATAGACGCACATGGCCGCTGGTGAACAGTCAACAGTCACAGTGGCCGCTGGTGAACAGTGAACAGTGCACAGTGGCCGCTGGTGAACAGTGAACAGTGCACAGTGGCCGCTGGTGAACAGTGAACAGTCACAGTGGCCGCTGGTGAACAGTGAACAGTGCACAGTGGCCGCTGGTGAACAGTGAACAGTCACAGTGGTCGCTGGTGAACAGTGAACAGTGAACAGTGGCCGCTGGTGAACAGTGAACAGTGTTCGCTGGTGAACAGCGAACAGTGCACAGTGGCCGCTGGTGAACAGTGAACAGTGAACAGTGTTCGCTGGTGAACAGCGAACAGTGCACAGTGTTCGCTGGTGAACAGCGAACAGTGCACAGTGTTCGCTGGTGAACAGTGAACAGTGAACAGTGGTCGCTGGTGAACAGTGAACAGTGGTCGCTGGTGAACAGTGAACAGTGCACAGTGGTCGCTGGTGAACAGCGAACAGTGAACAGTGGTCGCTGGTGAACAGTGAACAGTGGTTGCTGGTGAACAGTGAACAGTGCACAGTGGTCGCTGGTGAACAGCGAACAGTGCACAGTGGTCGCTGGTGAACAGTGAACAGTGGTCGCTGGTGAACAGTGAACAGTGCACAGTGGCCGCTGGTGAACAGCGAACAGTGCACAGTGGCCGCTGGTGAACAGTGAACAGTGGTCGCTGGTGAACAGTGAACAGTGCACAGTGGCCGCTGGTGAACAGTGCACAGTGGTCGCTGGTGAACAGTGAACAGTGCACAGTGGCCGCTGGTGAACACAGTGAACAGTGAACAGTGGTCGCTGGTGAACAGTGACAGACGGCGCTACCGACCCGCACTGATGGCGATCGTGTAATGCGCAGTAACATAGCTTTTCGTCAACAAAGGGATTTACATATTGCTTGGCAAACGGGCCAATGCCATACCAACTACGCTAAACATATCGACAAGGTTCAACAATGGAAATTTGAAGCCAAGTTCAACTATGGGTGAGCTGTGTAATAATGGGAGTAAAATTAAATGAAGTCAATATTCGTAACGGAATAAAGCTTAATGCAACTATTTATTTTTCGAAATGGGAATCAACCAATGCAGGAACTGTGTTGTAGGTGTAATCGACAGCAGGTCACTAGACACATCGCTCAAGCGGCATACATGTAGGTACAGAGTGAACTCGGTGAAAAAGGCACAAGCAGTGGACACGTTCACTTAGTAAGTGGGGAAAATATGGTGTTGGTGTTCTAGCTGGATGATGTCGAATACCGAATGTATACACGATACATGCTTAACATTGCACGTCCCGGGTATCCGAAGACTTCAAAACAACTACATTAAACATGCAACCCATTAAACATTGAACAACATACATGCATGATTGTTTCTACGTGGGCGGCGACAACAAACTTCAATCGCACAATATCTATAGCACAATATCTATAGCACAATATATATTATATGTAATAAATGACTTCAATCGCACAATATCATGCATGCATTCAAACACATGCATTTTCAACATAAATATAAAAAAGTAATTTCCGTTTTGTACTGATCAGTATAATGTATTCGCTTTGCTCATACATTTGCCAACCGGTATCAGCATCACATGTATTGTCATCTGTTTTCATAATTTAATTGAACAGTTAGATTGATATTAGGCTCGGAGGTTTGACTATCCCCTTAATATTTGGCAGATCTACACTTAAAAAAATGGCACCCGTACGTGGATTGGCACACCGTCAAAATGTCTGCCCCAGAGGGGTGTTTTGCAACACCTCCTTAGGGTATCGAACACTAGAAAACAGTGTAAAAAGAGTCAGACTCTACAAAATGGTATTTTCTGGACCTTCAAGAGAATCACGACTCTCTTGAAGGAGTCAGGACTCCCGTTGAAAAGGTGTCAGACACCATTTTGTAGAGTCTGAGTCTTTTTTGATACCGTTTTTTAGTGTTCGATACCCTAAGGAGGTGTTGCAAAACACCCCTTTGGGGCGGACATTTTGACGGTGTCATTTTTTTGCAGTGTATAAAGCTTGACATATAAGTTTTCTTAACGTAGGAATTTGTGCTTAGTCTGGGTTGTAACCACCATCGTTTTAAATCGAGCATTAGTATAGCCAGGGGAATCGTTTGAATTGTTTTTTTGCTCCTCACCAACGACAGGGCAACAATAGATATATCTGCATTCGGTAACCCGGCTGGACAAAGACATCTCACAGTGATAATCTCCCAGCTGATATCGACTGCTAATAGTTTCCCCTGTACAAATTGCCTCCATGAAAGCTGACTGCATATCAGATTGGCCTTCAAATATCGCTGTATATGGTGGAGCTGATGTCTGGAAATGGGTTATAAACTACCACGAGACTGGGCCCGGGGGACTATTCTCTGTCGAGTATAACACGGCCAGAGACAGAGTTCCGGGCCTGCATTTTCTGGTACTGACAGAAAGCGCCGCGCTCGGATCTCTGACAGAGATGATGATGATTTAGAGTGAACTGCTCCAGAAGTACCAAATTGCCACGATAGTTTTATTGTGCAGTCTCATAATCGATCAATTTAATTTTGAACCTTCCAGAAAACAAAAGGAAAATTGAAAATGACGGGCATAGTCTAATGCAATTTTTGGCTAGAAATGTCCCTCATAATTTTGTACATTTTGTAATATGTTGATAAGAGTACAATATGTTGACAAAATTGCGGTTTGATGGTAATAAGCAAGATAAGTAGTGATAGAATCCTCCTGAAACTTTCAGGAATTTTCAGGAAAATTCTATCAATACTTATCTTGCTTATTACCACCAAACCGCAATTTTGTCAACATCTCGTATTCTTACCAACATATTACACAATTATGGGGGACATTTCTAGCCAAAAATCGCATGTAAAAGTTGTGCAGTTTTTCAAAACTTTCAGAATCTTTCAGAAACTTTTCAGCGCAATAATCCTTCGTGAAAACGGCTATTGTATCACATCCAAAACTATCTCTTCTTCATACCAATGTGAAAAAAACTCCACTCCACTCAGCAACGAGCATTGGCTCCATTAAATAAGATATATGTGTCCTTGAAATTCGCTTCAAATGCGTTTTCAACACCCTCTAAGATCGGGTATTCATGGTAGGTATGTCGATGGGCTTACCTGCAGACGGAGTACGGCCTGCGAGTTGTGGCTGTGCCATTTTCAGTCGTATTCGACGCTGGCGGGCCGCAGCCCCAGTTCTCTCTGGCCTTCTGAAATCTGGCAAGTTCGAAAGTCCAATATAGCTCGGCTGTTGTGCCATGGGGAAATATTGCGATAGGAAATAAATGATGGCGAGGAATTGGTTCTGGCAACAATGCTAAATTTCACCTTTTGCTATCAGTTACTCGCAAGATGCTAAGAAGTTCCATGCAAACGTCAGGACAATTAAAAAAAAAAATAATATACGCCTAAAGCTTTTTACCTCAATCGGATTGTATTCACATTGAGGGACGTATTGTGTGTTCCTTCATTGATTTGTATAATTTGTCACCAATAATGAAACCTACCAAGCTCGCAGCTGCACGTGCATCCTTTAACCGATGTGGGAGCCATGTGATAGGCTCAACTGGAATGTCCACGAGCCTCCATGCGACAGAGATGCTTGTTTCGTCACCGACAGGAATAATTTACCAGGCCGGAGCTCGCGCCGATGACGTCATTCCAGCTGTACCCGAACAAATTACCAGATAAAGGCTGCTCGTTCTCGTAATTTGAAGTCGATACTTTCCAAGCTGAAACAGCTCATTCGCCAGAAAGAGCAAACAATCCATTACGTATATTTATGCATATATGGAGTCTACTTTCCAAGCTGAAACAGCTCATTTGCCAGAAAGAGCAAACAATTCATTACGTATATTTCTTCATATGGAGTCTACTTTCCAAGCTGAAACGGCTCATTCGCCAGAAGGAACAAACAATCCATTAGGTATATTTATTCACATGGAGTATTCATTTTGCGCATGTGTTGACTGCCGGCTGGCAGGTTTTGGGGACGTATATTTTAAACAAAAGTTTACTAATGTCGTTGAATTACCCTATTGCTTAATAATTGAATTTTGCATGCACTTGAGTTTGTTTTGAAAACAAGACTGCCTTGCTTCTGTACTAGAATCATTATTTGGAAACATGTTGCGATATTCAAAAGTCAAAAGTCTACATTTGTTTACATTCAGGTTGAAAAGTCTGCATTTCTTAGCGACTAGAGTTTTGCAGGTAGAAAACTTCCTATAATTTGCCGCTCTTTTTGAACTGCTGATGTGGCTGACCCTTCTAGATTGGAGCGGGAGTATCGAACAGACTAGAGCAAATTGAAACAAACTTGTTGTTTGTCGTACTCGTGTCACACCCGGGCTCGATGTTTGCTGGTCCCAGCAGTATGCCAACTATGCTGAGTGGCCGTGGCTGTAAAGGTTGTGTCTGACACCCCGATCTGACCTTGGCGCCGGCAGAAGCGAACGATCCCGTCTCGTTAGTCTGCAGATCGTTTATCTCGCCTGGGTGGGCCAGTAACATATTGCATTACGCCCCTGTAGCTCAGTTGGGAAAGCGCTGGACTTCTGACCTCACCCGGTAGTGGCAGCCAGGGCTCGAGTCGCTTCGGCGCTCGCTATTTGCCCCTGACTGGGATGGCCTGTGGCCGGTGGCAGCGGTCGCACACAAGGTCAGGTGACGTCAGAGGGCGGGGCGGACCGTGTCCAGGTGTTTCGGGCACGTATAACTTTCGCTTCTAAATTCTGCCGGATGCCAGGAATTGCTTGATCGGGTGGTGGGGTCAGGGCCTGCGCAACAAGCTATGCTTAGCGCGGGGCCTGACCTCGGAAATCCATCCATTCGAAAACATTCGGACTAAATTTATTTATAAAAAAATTACCGAACATAAATATCGACCTGTGTGGGATCTGTTGGCTGATTACTTTATTTCAATCAGTGCCTGTGACCTGGCCCAGATGTAATGCCATCGGTAAATGATATAAAACGGCGAGATTGGATCAGGATTGTGAACGTGATTTACACCGACTACTTAGGTGTGAAATGTGTTAAAGTGCCGATAATTACTGTACTGACCTCACTTGTCCTTGCTGCAAAATTAGTTGTATACGTGTTACGTTTCATAGGTCAAAAGGCAGAATAGGTACTCTTTAAGGGAACTAAGTGAACTAAGCCTCGGTTATCTGATCATCTCGTTATTCAATATTATTCAGCCGTAGTAAGAATATAGCATGGTGAATTGAGAGGAAAGCTAAGACAATGAATTACGAAACACACTCATTGCTTAATGTCATGCACGAATTACGTATTCATATTTTATCCCGTGTTGCATGCCACATGCAAACCACGCTAAAACACCGAGGCAAAAGGTGCAACCGAACAATGCGGCATGCTTTCCTACCGATTCACAAACTCATGCTCACGATACTGGCTCATAAATTCATAACTTTACCTTTACGTTTATCCGAGCAGGCAAACTACTAACCATTACCTACCGCCATTGCTACATATCTGCTTGTCATTAATAAATAAACTATTCAAGTCAGCAGTCTAATCTATGCGAATGATAAGTCTGTTGACCGGTCACAGGTCGACTCACCCCCACATGTCCACGAGGAAGTTGATCTGCAGCTGTTTGATGGTGAGCTCACGCTCCACGCCGCTCAGAGCAGACGAGTTGGTTAGGCTGACGGCGATCACCGCCTTGGACGTCTCGGAGCCCCAGCCATGGTCGGGCTGCTGCTTCGCCAGCACCGAGGCCAGCGCCGCATCCGCCGATGAGCCGCCCTCTGAAGGCAGGTCAGGTCAGGTCAGGTCAGGTCAGGTCAGGTCAGGTCAGGTCAGGTCAGGTCAGGTCAGATCAGGTCAGGTCAGGTCAGGTCAGGTCAGGTCAGGTCAGGTCAGGTCAGGTCAGGGCAGGGCAGGGCAGGGCAGGGCAGGGCAGGGCAGGGCAGGGCAGGGCAGGGCAGGGCAGGGCAGGGCAGGGCAGGGCAGGGCAGGGCAGGGAAGTGCTGTTCCAGGTAAAGTTTGACGAGCCACACCAATTCGGGTCATTTCTAATTGGATCACGGTGTGTCTGAAGGCAATGGCAGGGTTGAGTAAGTTGAGCTCATTGGATATACAACCGAGCCGAACGGATGAGCTCGACACAGCCGCACTATAGTTTCCGCCGTGTGAGTCGCTTCACCGTGAAGCGGGTGGTGTATTAGTCACATAATTCATCACGAATCCGTCCACGGTAATATCACGAAAAGCTATGGATCTCTCATTTGGACAGCAAACGTGAACATGGGTCTAAGCGAGCTAACTTTTAGCGATAGCGGAGCAGCTTGTGGCAAAACTCCGACAAAACTCCGACAAAACTCCGACAAAGTACCCGCACTCCACACTTTGCGGACGCCATTTGGCCCGTTTCGATAGGCACTCTAAGTGCAAACTGCCATTGCCATGCAAACGCCTCGGGAAAGGTCAACGTCTTCTGGTGTCAGACTCAGACATTTAGGCACTGAAGGACTTTATCAACGCAGGGTGTTGTCATATATGCAGCACTATCCGTCAAACTGGTATACCATATTTATAGTGGTTTGCGCGGACACAAAATAACGAGGCTCGCCGTTAACTCCGCTGTTCAGCCAATATTAACGCCTGCAAATATCAGCCAAATACACATGTGGTCACCTGAGGAATTAATACCTACTAATTTCGCCGTTTTATTGTGAAGTCCCACATAAACGAAGCACACATCTTTTTCCTCGGAATGGATTCCTGCACAGCAGAGCATTTGCTCTCGATAGTCCTTATCTCCCCGGCGCCGATTCGTTCTGAGTCTCCATTCGTCTTGGTTCCCTGACGGACGATACGATTCCCGATAAGGAGGGAGCCCTGCGCCGTCTGCCGGTGGCTAACTCCTCTGAGCGATGCTATTGGTACCGATGGCCGCAGTCGGCGCCCCTATCTCGGTTCCATTAGGCTGTGTCAAGCCGAAATTGTCCGCGATTTCACGCCGTTGACGTTTAATGGTGGCGCCACCATACCGGTAGAATGACGGCTCCAAAGTAATCAGGTAGAATGTCAACTCTACCGCAGCCGTTTATCGGATATCGCCTGCATTTACTCGTCAGTGTTCCTTTAACGGGCCATAATGAACTGCTGAGTAACGCCAGCCTAGATATAGGGTGTTAATGTGCTTACCTAAATCGCTGAGGATGAGACGCATTTAAGCGCTTACAACCAAGGCCCTACGACGATTGTATTGAAAGCGAGCGGTTGCTGATTCGGGTTTATAGATCTAAAGTAAATCATATCATTTGAGCTGGTCGGACGCGTATTTTTGCGCGACTCACGAAAGTTTTGACGATGGAAAAAAAGACGATGGATGGCGATGGAAAAGAGGGGAAAATGAATATGACATTTAAAGAGTAAAATCCACACGCGGTTGAGCAATATTTGTGCGATAACAGAAGTGCGCGACTGTCGCCGAGAAAACCATACGGTAAGTGGACTTCTCCGTTCTTCCAGGACTCCATCCAATAAACAAGAAGTGATGAGCCGACTCTTGTCGGCAGACAGCCCCATCAATCTTACACACCATATCCCAAAATTATACCACGGCGACCATTTTGTGCCGACAGTGCTTAAACAGAATGTCTGTGGGGCCATGTTACAGGTTCTGAAACAGCTAAATGGGCGACAGCTGGGGGCCATTAATGCCACGACATTTCGACAAATCGAAATAACCCTCATTTCTCACTTTTTGTTCAAAGTTAGTATATATGGTTATCTTGGGTTTTAATTTAGCTGTGACAATATTAGCCCGATCTGAACTCAGGTTTTCGAGTTATAGCCTCGGGCATTTTAGCAAGGTCACGCTGCAGAGGTATTTTTGGAGGCCGAAATAGTGCATTCGACATAACCAAATGTCAAAAAGACTTATATGGCTGAATTCGCAATGAAACGGAGATTCTATTTTTGGGCTTTGTTGCGTGACCTTGAATGACTTTGACACCGTGACCTCGGGACCTTTTTTCATTAACCTCGTATAACCCCGGGTACACCTCTGATTTCAATTTTTGACTTTGCAAAATACTCTTCAATGTATTGCCTAGCAATGCAACAAATAAAGAAGTGCGTTTTTCCTCTAATTTCTATATTTTCCGTCGATATAAGTGCATGTTTTCGAATTACCCCCAAGGGGAGGGATAACGGGCGAATATCTGCGAACCTATGAGACTGATTTGGGTGGGGTTTTCGCCATTCGATCCGGCGAAGTCCAAGACAGTGCTATTTTGAGTGTTGTCCACTTTGGTCTAATCTAAGTGGACCAAATTGGACCAAAACCGGCAAAAATCGTTGTCGACAACGCCATACTACAAAACTTTTGGACCGATTTAGGCGGGGTTTTTACCATTCGATCCGGCGCGGTCCTAAACGGCGCCGCTTTGAGTTTGAGATATTTGGGTCTAATCTAAGCGGACCAAATTGGACCAAACTCGCCGAATAATTGGACCAAAACCGCAGACGACGTCAACTCCGAACCTATGGGACCGATTTGGGCGAGGTCTTCACCATTCGATTCGGCATGGTCTAAAACGGTGCTATATTGAGTTGTACCCACTTTGGTCCAATCTAAATGAACCAAAATTCCACTTTGTTTACCAAAACCGCCCAAAATCGTTGCCGACGACGTCAACTCCGAACCTATGGGACCGATTTGGGCGAGGTCTTCACCATTCGATCCGGTATGGTCTAAAACGGTGCTATATTGAGTTGTATCCACTTTGGTCCAATCTAAATTAACCAAAATTCCACTTTGTTTACCAAAACCGCCCAAAATCGTTGCCCACGACGTCATGCTCCGGACCTGTTAGACTGATTTGAGTGGGGTCCTCACCATTCGATCCGTCGTGGTCCACAACGGTGCAGTTTTGAGTTTTATCCACTTTGGTCTAATCTAAGTGGACCAAATTGGACCAAAACCGCCAAAAATCGTTGCAGACGTCATGCTCCGAACCTTTGGGACTGATTTGAACGGAGTCTTCACCATTCGATCCGGCTTGGTCTAAACGGTGCCGTTTAGACCAACTCGCGGGGTCTTCACCATTCGATCCGTTTTGGACCACGCCGGATGGCTGCGTGGTGTTGCTCGTCGCCCTGCCAATGTATATACCAAAAATCGAGTCACTAGCTGCAATGGTAGCTGAGATATTCGCCCGTTATCCCTCCCCTTGGGGGTAATTCGAAAACACGCACGCATATTGGCGGAAAATCTGGAAATTAGAGGAAAAGCGCACTTTTTTTATTTTTTGCTTTGTTAGGCAATATATTGACAAGTATTTTTCGATGTGAAAAAAATTGAAATCAGAGGTGTACCCGGTGTCACACGAGGTCAACGAAAAAAGTCACGAGGTCACGGTTTCAAGGTCACCCAAGGTCACGCAAAAAATGCCAGAACTAGGATCTCTGTTTCATTGCGAATTCAGTCATATAATTATTTTTGATATTTAGTTAAGTCAAATGCGTTATTTTGGCCTCCAAAAATACCTCTGCAGCGTGACATTGCCAAAATTCCCGAGGGTATAACTCGAAAACCTGAGATCAGATCGAACTAATATTGCCACAGCTGAATTCAGGACCCAAGATAACCCTATAGACCAATGTTGAACAAAAAGTGAGAGATGAGGGTTAAAATTTGGGAGATAAAAAAATTGTCGAAATTGTCGAAAAAATTGTCGAATGACCCAGCTCTACGTGCCTTAGTCTCAAAACCAGTCATCGAAAGTAATACATCGCTCCAGTTTCAAAACCTGCGTTAGCTTCCAGAAGTCGGGTTTTCATTGTTCGCAGAATCCGTATAATTATGTAGTGCAGACTTCATTATGCTCCCAGTTGGGTTGTTAAATCAGGGACAGACAGGCACCGTAAGCTACCGATATTTCTACCTGAACCCTAATAACATGACATTGTGATGGAGGCACAGCTTTAGTTTCACTTGCTTAACGTAAGTAACGTTTACCTCATACATGGCAACTCATAAATCATACTTCAAATTTTATTGCTGACTTTTGCAATTGTGTGTGGTTAAGGATGAACGTCCAGGGGCGTCGCCACCGCGGGGCCTGCCCCCCCCCCCCCCCCCCCTGGTTCGCTCGGATCACTCTCACCCCCCCCCCCCCCCAGATTTGCAGGATTTTAACATTAGCCCTATGGGAGGGGGGCAAACACCTGGCTGCCCCCGAAACAATGGCCCCCACTCAAAGTTTGGTGGTGACGCTCCTGTGAACGTCCGAATATAGTTATCTGCGTTATTTGATAGGAATACTTTCGCAGCACACAGTACCTACATAAAGGAATAGGATCACCCAGATCGGCTGATACAACAGTGCTGGCCTAAGCGATATACCTACCGGCCCACGTAGTCTGATTGATTCCCCAGCGAATAGAACGGACCACTTTGACTAGTGATGTCTGGAAACGGTCCCTCTCAGTGTGAGAGGAAACTAAATCGCAGCGGCCCGCGTGAGGCGGCCGGCATTTCGTCCCGGACCGCCTGACCGGACCGGATTGCATTGGTGAACGCTGAACGTCTGAATTAGCAATGGTCGCTGCTCTGAAGCGTTACCAATCCACTTCTCTCCTCCGCACCCCGCACCGCGTCCACTGCAGCTGTCATAGCCGATAGAGCCATCCCGCACCGCGTCCACTGGCTGTCATAGCCGATAGAGCCATCCCGCACCGCGTCCACTGGCTGCCATAGCCGATAGAGCCACCCCGCACCGCGTCCACTGCAGCTGTCATAGCCGATCGAGCCATCCCGCACCGCGTCCACTGGCTGCCATAGCCGATAGAGCCACCCCACACCGCGTCCACTGCAGCTGTCATGGCCGATAGAGCCACCCCGCACCGCGTCCACTGCAGCTGTCATAGCCGATAGAGCCACCCCGCACCGCGTCCACTGCAGCTGCCATAGCCAATAGAGACACCCCGCACCGCGTCCACTGCAGCTGTCATAGCCGATAGAGCCACCCCGCACCGCGTCCACTGCAGCTGTCATAGCCGATAGAGCCACCCTGCACCGCGTCCACTGCAGCTGCCATAGCCGATAGAGCCACCCTGCACCGCGTCCACTACAGCTGTCATAGCCGATGGAGCCACCCCGCACCGCGTCCACTGGCTGTCATAGCCGATGGAGCCATCCCACACCGCGTCCACTGGCTGCCATAGCCGATGGAGCCACCCCGCACCGCGTCCACTGGCTGTCATAGCCGATAGAGCCATCCCGCACCGCGTCCACTGGCTGTCATAGCCGATGGAGTCATCTACTGCAGCTGCCATAGCCGATGGAGCCACCCCGCACCGCGTCCACTGGCTGTCATAGCCGATGGAGCCACACCGCACCGCGTCCACTGGCTGTCATAGCCGATGGAGCCACCCCGCACCGCGTCCACTGCAGCTGTCATAGCCGATGGAGCCACCCCGCACCGCGTCCACTGGCTGGCATAGCCGATGGAGCCATCCACTGCAGCTGCCATAGCCGATGGAGCCACCCCGCACCGCGTCCACTGGCTGTCATAGCCGATGGAGCCACCCCGCACCGCGTCCACTGCAGCTGCCATAGCTGATGGAGCCACCCCGCACCGCGTCCACTGGCTGTCATAGCCGATGGAGCCATCCACTGCAGCTGCCATAGCCGATGGAGCCAACCCGCACTGCGTCCACTGGCTGTCATAGCCGATGGAGCCACCCCGCACCGCGTCCACTGCAGCTGTCATAGCCGATAGAGCCATCCTGCACCGCGTCCACTGGCTGTCATAGCCGATGGAGCCATCTACTGCAGCTGCCATAGCCGATGGAGCCACCCCGCACCGCGTTCACTGGCTGCCATACCCGATGGAGCCACCCCGCACCGCGTCCACTGCAGCTGCCATAGCCGATGGAGCCACCCCGCACCGCGTCCACTGGCTGTCATAGCCGATGGAGCCACCCCGCACCGCGTCCACTGCAGCTGTCATAGCCGATGGAGCCACCCCGCACCACGTCCACTGCAGCTGTCATAGCCGATAGAGCCACCCCGCACCGCGTCCACTGCAGCTGTCATAGCCGATAGAGCCACCCCGCACCGCGTCCACTGGCTGTCATAGCCGATGGAGCCACCCCGCACCGCGTCCACTGGCTGTCATAGCCGATGGAGCCACCCCGCACCGCGTCCACTGGCTGTCATGGCCGATGGAGCCACCCCGCACCGCGTCCACTGGCTGTCATAGCCGATGGAGCCACCCCGCACCGCGTCCACTGCAGCTGCCATAGCCGATGCAGCCACCCCGCACCGCGTCCACTGCAGCTGCCATAGCCGATGGAGCCATCCACTGCAGCTGCCATAGCCGATGGAGCCACCCCGCACCGCGTATTTTACGTCTTTTGTGCGAAAATAAAGCAATTTCGTTGATTAAAAAACAGATATTACGAATTTAGTGACGTCAATACACACGAGTTTGACGAAAAAATCAGCCAAACTTGAACCGTTCGTAAAAAGTCCATATCTTGAGCAAATGCAATTAAAACGTCAAAAGATATCAAATGGCAAGGGCTACAAAATGGTTATCTCAGAGTTTTTATATTTTGACCCCTACAAAAATAGCAATCGGGGAAAATCCCACAAAATCAAAATTTTAAGATATTCACAAACCCGGAATACCTATTAGAGAACCACATATGGGCAATTCCCAAACTAAATTTCAAAACAATATCACCATTTTTGACTGACTTATGGCTCCTAAAGCATGAGAAACTCATGACGTATTTTGTATTGTTTGTTGTTGTTGTTGTTGTTGTGACCAGCTACGAACAAATAAACGTTACCACTGCATTAATGAGGCGAAACTGGTCCAGAAACATGCTTTTGTATTATTTATATTTATCAATTTCGAATTTTGACCTTATGTGACCTGACCTTGACCTGAGCATGACATTAACTTAACTTACATGAGGTCGGGTGGTAGAACTACTGTCACTATCGGATTATACCTATAAAATCATCCATAAAACATGTGTCGCTTGATTTTCGAAGATCTTTTGCGCATAGTGAACTTTTGTGACTTCATCTTGACCTTGTCCTTTTCCAACAATCTCACTTAGGCTCATGTGGGATGTGTATTATACCTTTGAGAACACTTTGGGTGATAATGGTTGCAATCGAAGGCTTCCTATGGAAAGTATGGCCCATACACTCAAATACCTCGATTTTGACCTTTGACCTGAACGTGACCTGACGTGAACTCAATTACAAAACCAAATCGAGTATGCGTTAGATGCGTATCATTGAGAGCTTTAGAATGCCGCCTTGTGCGTCTCGCTGCGATCATTGGTTCGGAAGATAACCAGAGGGGCGATATTCGCCCCCTCCCCCCGTCAATGGCGTTCGGTTGATACTCCAGTCAATGGCGGTTTAATCGAAATATTGCACCATAAAAGGCATGGGAAGTACTATCAAAGTTGTCGCAACACTGGCTACCCACTAATCAACAAGACCAGGTGAGCTTTGCTTCAGGCAGTATAACACGACAATGTAGCAATGCGAAACACGTATGTATGTATGAACATTGTACATACATACCTACAGACAGCGATGGTATAGTTCTGGATAAGTGCGTGCTTTACACACATTATTTGCATCGTAAAGCATTCATTTCAACAACTTGAAGACATTTTTGTTTTGTTGCAGCGAGGTTTTGATCACGGCAGCTCTGAAAAAATGCAGTGCAGGCATTCAGAATGTATGGGAATGCAATTAGATTGCGCTATAGTTCGAAACGCGTTCTCGTCTTGGCCATACTTTGAAGTCGATGCACGAGCACATTTCATCTCACGTGTTTTCAAAACACCGGATTCCTCTGGGACGGTGGCAATATTTCCTTCAATAGCACGCGGTCTGCTCTGATATGAGGGAAATGGTGCGTACTGACTCGACCTATCAATTCCACCACACTCCAATTTTAGCAGCGAAAACATCACACTGCAGACCTATACCGCGCGGGAGAACGGTTCGCCGATGTTAGCGAGGCTGCAGCGCGGGCCGCTCAACATTACATATTACGCCAGATTAATATCCGTTCTTTGAAAGGACTCGGTCTGTAAAGCGGACGTTAAATCGCGGTTCGCTTGGCCGACCGACAGTAATAAGCTGCATAGTTTGTCATCCGACAGAAGTCGGCGGAAGAACGGCCAGCGGCCACCATCGAAATTAGACCTATCTCTCAGCGCCGCCGCCTTATTGCAAACATTAATGTGTGTAGATGTATCTTTCTCCTTCCAAGCGCACCACGCATTTCTCCTCAGCTACCACGATCCTCGCGTGTCTTTCGCTCTTCTCCAAAGCCTTTCTTCCCTCCTCTCTCCCGGATCCATCCCTCCCTCTAAACTTATTTTCACAGTTGCCTTTATTTCCATCAGCCTCCTATTTGAGATTCTCCGGCACAGAGTCAACTCCTCAGCTGCGCCGGCTCACTGGGTGGCAATGCATTCCCGGCGGTCATGAGCGGCTCCGTCTCCGGCCGCCGTTTATCCTGAGCTGGGGATGCTGGTCACGTATGACTCGTGTGCGCCTGCTGATGTCACTGTCGCCCTGCTGCCGCGGCAAATAACCGTACATAATACCCCGCCCGGATTCCGTCCGCCGTCTAAACTGAGACCAGAGTCCGTCACGAGGCCCGGAAACGATATTGCCGGCTTGGGTTTAGTGGTGAAGTTGAAGGTGTTGGGATCAGATTTTGTACTTGCCATCAGTCGTGAGGGTGTGTTGACTTTACACTCGTCCGTTCACGACACGCTGAACCCTTGCGTTGCCTCTATCCAGCATAAGCATAGGGACAGAAGGTCTGCAGGCGCAGGAGTCATGCTAGTCATTGCTCGAAGACTAGGAGTAATACCCTGACAACACATATAAAGAACAGGCTGAATTTGTTTTTTGTGGAAAATTAGCAAGATTATGGAACGTTGCAACGCCCGTACTCAATGTGCAGGTTTTCCTTGCTATATACACACCACTGAACATGCGCTTAATCATTCCTGTCATGGGATACACTTTTCCTTCCCAAGACCGACCAAATAAGCTATTCACCTTCTTTGCAAAGCACGCGAGTTCGAGTCAATTATTGCCATCGGCTACCTCGGCAGTCGGCAGGCCTTTGGACGTTTACTGTGGAAAGCCACTAGTTCGCATACTTTTTACCGATCACCAGCGCAGGTCTGTCTGAGAGGATGCCAACAAGGAAACTGCTCCCCGTAGACCTGCTCCACTGAGACCTGCTCCAATAGATAAAAGCCTGCTCCACAGTAGACCTGCTCCACTGAGAGGCAGGCCGTGTGGAGAGAACAGCACAGCACAGCGCCGCCACACAGGGTTTCCATTGTAGAACAATAGATAAAAGCCTGCTCCACAGTAGACCTGCTCCACTGAGAGGCAGGCCGTGTGGAGAGAACAGCACAGCACAGCGCCGCCACACAGGGTTCCCATTGGTAGAACAATAGATAAAAGCCTGCTCCACAGTAGACCTGCTCCACTGAGAGGCAGGCCGTGAGGAGAGAACAGCATATGGCACAGCGCCGCCACACAGGGTTCCCATTGGTAGAACAATAGATACAAGCCTGCTCCACAGTAGACCTGCTCCACTGAGAGGCAGGCCGTGTGGAGAGAACAGCACAGCACAGCGCCGCCACACAGGGTTCCCATTGGTAGAACAATAGACAAAAGCCTGCTCCACAGTAGTGGAAACTTTAAATTCACACCGCGAAAAGCAGGACACAGATGGTACCCGTCTATCGAAAGCTTTTGAGAATCGCAAGCCTGAAACTTTCGAGAAATAAATGATTTATGTGTGTTGTTATTCGTCATATTAAATCAAATTTTCCCCAATCGTACTACGAGTTTTCGTTATTTTTTCTTCGCCTCTGGTCCCCTGCCGACCAGTTGACAAATACCATCTCTGACGCACACAATGGCGCCATCCTTTGCCAGTGACAGTTTGCGGCGCTTTGGCAGCGGAGGAGAAGAAACGCAGCCTGAAGCGGCGGCGGCGGCGGCGGCGGCGATGGCGACTGCGGCGGTGGCCAGGGGCGGATCCACGGGGAGGGGGAGGGCCAAAGGGGACATGCCCCCCCCCCCCCCCCCCAAAGGTCCCGATACTATGTTTTGCCCCCACCCCCCACCCCCACCCAAACGGTCGGACGTACAGTCGTAAACATTGTCTTTGCAGCAGTCAAAATCCAGCCATCCACAGTTAAAAACATACAATTTCGCGCACTTCGCGTCATGACGCAATACGCAATTCCTTATACAAAATTGGAAAATGGGAAAATGAATTAATTAACCCTATTAGTGGCAGGGAGGGCGGATTCCGCCCCCCCCCCCCCCTTCATGTTTTCGCAAATATCTCCCGAACGGATGAGAGCATACCCATGCCATTTTGGGACTTTTCCTAGAATTGAATTCC
>JAXIVJ010011586.1:0-22500 GCA_036785665.1 Chirona hameri | reverse complement strand
ATATATATATATATATATATATATATATATATATATATATATATATATATATATTCGATATCCCAAAAGGTCGAAAAGCTAAAAAAAATCGTGTAGTTGCAAATAAAGTGGCTCAAATCGGGAAAAATCGAAATTGGGGGTAGGTAAGGTCCGCTAAAAATGGTTTGCCCCCCCCCCCCCCCTCCCCTAAACGCCGGCTGGATCCGCCCCTGGCGGTGGCGGTAGTGGTTTGAGAGGTGGGAGGAATGGTAAGGCGAACTGAAATCATCCATCCGTGAATGAGTAAAAAGTTCAGCTCGGGCCGTTACGGTTCCATCAATCTCTTTTATTAGTCAGCTCTCGAATTGGACTGTTGAGGACAGATTGCAAAACATAGAATGCATAATGAGGGAGAAACGAGCGATTAAGTATGTATTGTAGAGCTCACTTAAAGGGAATAGTTCAACTTTAACATGGAGTTTTTGACTGAGATAGCAGATTTGTAGAGCAGATCTGAAAATGGGTTGTGGTGAAAGAATTACCTCCCTACGTTAAGTAATTTCGACACAGGACTATTGGGCCCGGTTTCATGTCCGCTGTTTCGGGCCACGATCGGACATGAACGCTCGCCGCCGGAGGCAGGTACACTCTCTGGCACGTAGTCTCTGATCACGACGCCTCGTTAATATCCGCTCAGCCGACCGGGCGCGCGGCGGCCCCTTGTCAGACTGTACTTGGCGTCAGGCGGAGCGGGGCGGAGCCAGAACGCCAGCTGCTATCGTACGATTTCTCGTGAAATGCAAAGAGAAACTTACTTCTTTCTGCACATATATCCATCAGTTGTCCAAACGAAAGTCTTATTCGTAGTTTTGAGCTCAAGATGCACCGTATGGTTGAATTTCAAGACAACTTTCAAGGTGACCTATTCCTTTAAGTTCGCACAAGTTCCAGTGTTTAGGTACAGGTTGCATGCAGTACTTGCATATAGCATCCATGCCTTGTTATCGGAACTCTAGAACGACAACAGTCTACATCACGGGCGCAGTTTCTACTCAGTATTGACAGATCATTTGTATTTTCACAAGGAACTATTGGAAAAGAAAATGAACAAAAAACGTTGCATATGTCAGATGTGCACACATGCATGAATGAATTACTCACCATCGAGTTCTAGACATTTGGTAATAATCGCGTTCTATAATAGTTTAGCTAATCAAAATGATAGACGACACTATAATTAATGATTTGAGGCTAATGTATCGAATGCAAAACAAAACTTGGTACATATAATTTGCTATTAATTTTCTAAGCCGAATTAATAGCGACTTGCTAACACACATGAATCATGATACGGCGGAGGATAATAACGGTGGAAACAAGCGAAAAAAGTAATGAATAAGATTGCGTCTAGGTTACACATTTGTGTCGCTACTCGCTGCTCTTTAAAATTTGACAGAACAGGATTAAATTGATATTGCCACCTCCGGAGGATTTCTAAAAAGCAACTTAAATGAATGGTGGGGATCAACAATCATGTATGCTCAAGCTCAAACTTGATCCTGCAGCACCTAAAGTAGAGTATCGGCAAAGCATTTCGTATTTATTTCTGACTCCAAAACGTTGGTCCCAGCTGTGCTCAGTACTAGATTCATGATGGCCGCTCTCATCCAGTTTGGCTGTGGTATTGGCGTCCGCCCAAAGCCGAAGCGTCCAATTCGCCGAGACTTGACCTTGAAAAGTCTGTCTGTGTTATATGGTCTGTCTGCCTGTGTCAGTCTGTGTCAGTCATAAAGTCTGTCTGCATCACACATCTACTACTGTCCCAAAGTCGAGCCAGAGCAATTCTTGCTGTTTAATTATGAAAGAGGCTAAGGTTGTTGAAAATATAATTAAAAGCATACGCTTTTTAATTTTAAAGTTCACTGACGGAATGGTGATCTTGAGTTTGCAACATTCAAAAGAGAATAATGGTCCGCAAAGAAGTGATTCTAAATAGTGATGAGGCGACTCCAATTTTAGGAATGTATGCCAAGCATGAGAGATGCTTTTTTTTTTAGAAAATCTTACGGGGGGAGTTTCGGGACCCAAATTTTGCAAGTGAAATTGGACACGCTTAATCGACTGATACACACCAAAAACTCCATACTGGCCCGCGAGGTGGCAATATCCCTTTAATCTTCGAAAATGAATTTAACAAATGAAACTAACAATGAGATGATATTTATTGTCCATTTCACCTAAGATGCTTTAGTATTAACCCGCGCACTGCAGGGGGTTTGCGCCGAACACGAACTGCAGGGGGGGTTTATTTCAGCCCCCCCCCCCTGTGAGATCTCGAAAACTGCGCTATGTAGCGACAAGCGGAAAACGGAATTTGATAGCTTGATACAAGTTCTATCGAAAGTATTTCATTTAGGTTAGGTCAAAATTGGGGTCACCAGAGGTCATCGAAGGTCAAATTTTTCAGTTTTTTTTCCTGTTTTAGGACTTCGCTCCAGAAATTCCCATATATCTCGGAAACTATGCTAGTACGAAACAAAAAAAAACAGCAAACGCCAGCCAGGAAAATTTTCAATCGACAAGGTGTCCTCAAATCTGATCTCAGGTCAATATTTGAGGCTCCAGAGGTCAAAAAAGAAAGCAATGTTTTTTTGCGAAATCGTTTTTCGTCATTCACTTTTATTGAATGAAGATAACGAAAACCTGTTTATGTCATTGTGTTTATCTCGTCAAGGCGCTTCGAATAATATACATTGTGACCTTGTTAAGTCAACTTAAAAATTTGACCTCAGGTCAAGGTCAAGTGGTGAATCAAGTAGGACATGTTGCATATTGTAAGACGTGTCTCGACGAGACAAACACATTGCTGTCTGTTTTACTTCTCTATCTTTATTATGTCGGGAGTTATTGACAAAAAAGTGATGGTGACCTCGCATGACCTCAAATGACCCCATAGGGGTGACTGAACAAAACTTACACTTGGATCATCAATAATATCCTATAATAACATGATTCAGAAGTAATTGGACTAATATCATGCATATCCTTGAAATAGGAAACATTTGTATATTTCCCCATTGACTTATTATGGGAGGTTACGAAATTGACCTGACCTTAGGTCACCGATATAAAAATTCCGAGATAAACGAATTGTAAGTACTTATGCCCTCATGACATCCTGTAAGTTTGAAACTGATCGGTGAGAAACTCTGGCTTTGGCACAACTGCAAATATTTTTGGAGGTGGGGTCACTTGACCTGGTCTGGTGACCTGACCTGAGATGACTAGAGGTTATTTGTGTGTAAAGTGTGGCAATTGATGTCCTAACAGGTGTGACAAAACCCGGCGGCGCTGCGCGCCGCCGTTTTTTCGCTATCTGCGAAAAACCTGAGGGGGGGCGGAAATCACCCCCCCCCCCCTGCAGTGCGCGGGTTAAGACATCGTCATTAGAACTTCGTGCAACAATTAAATCCTCATTAAAAGAACTGTCAAAACTCTAAATTGATAGCTAATGCAGCCACCGAGGATTACAATTTTCTGAAAATACGCAAGCCCACAACATTTTTTTCCACGACAGGTGCCCAAACTTTTCGCAAACTTCAGATACCAAAGTTAACTAACCATCCATTCACTTTCCAGTTTCCGCTGCGTTGAAAGACTTGTCATCGCAAGCCAGCGAGCAAACAAGAGGCGCGCAATCAATTCTCGTTTATCACATTGGCCACAGTGACAGTGTGGAACGGCTGGAACTATCTTCGATCGGGCTGTTACGCTGCCTGTGGTGCTGAACTGGTGTCGGGCGTCCCTCCGCTTCCTGTCACGGCATCACCCGGGCCGGAGGGGCGTGGCCGCGGGGAGGGTCAGGGGCAGGGCGGGGCTACCATCGACCAACCGACCGACTGACTGACCTGTCCAGCGTGCGTCACTGGGACGCACTCCACTCGCCAGCTGACCGACCGCACTGCACTGCACTGCACTGCGGTGGTGACCCGGTGCAGTCGGTCGGTCAGGGAACTCCCTACATTGATTCACATAACTGCACTAGCATGGTGGTATGTTTGGTATAGAAATGGAAAGTGCAAGCTAGTAGCTGTGTGAACGTCAACCCATCCTTCAACAAAATTATATAACCCAGGAAGAGATCAAAAGAGAAATCCTTCAGAATTGAACACCACCTCGTAACACCGCTCTGCACTGATAGCCTGGAGACGGTGACTGCCGCTGCCGCCGCCTCCTCGCCAAGTAATTACCAAGCAAAGGAATTCCCGGACCGAATCGCCTTGTCCGACCGGTGCCAACATCACCGGCCACGTCTCCACGTCCCTCGCGTGGCCACGTCTCCGCATTCTTCCAAACTCATCACCAGCCTGCGTCGGACGCGACGCGGCCCCGTCGGTCGCCTCATCCCCGTCGGCGCCGACGTGACGGCAGCAACGCTTCGTCGACGGCGCGACGATGAACCGACGAACCGTCCGCCACCAGGCCGGCGGCTTCGCACCGCGCCGCATTTAATCAGACTCTATCGTCAGTATTTCAGCGGAACGAGATTGGATGGCGATCGTGGCTGGCAAGCAGATGCGCGACATCTATGAAAATTGCGTACACTGTACGTGACCAGCGAACGTCCGTGAGGCTGCGGCGACTGCGGAGTCTGAGGCGCAGCTGAGAAGTCTGAGAAGAGCACTGGGTCGGGCAGCGCCGGCACCCGTCCGACCTCTCGGGCCCGGTCGATACCCGGCTGATTATTAGACTGCAGTCCAGTCGACCGAGAAAGGAGTTGCCGCCGCGCCGGAATCGGCCGATGCCGGCAGAGCAGCGTCGATGTCGACGAAGGCTGCAATCAGCCGGCGCGTCACAACCAATCAGCGACGGTGGCGGCGCACCGGCGGCCAAAACGGCGCAGCAGTGCTGAGTGGGGCCGGTCTGGGTCGGCAGGCGGCTGCAGCGGCCGAGCGGTGGTGATTACGGTGGGGATTACAGCGGGAGCCGCCGGCTTCACCGGGTGATTGGAGTCGATCAGAGATGTCCTGAGAAACGGCGGCCCGGTCACGGCCGACGACCGGCCGATAGGGTTCATACAGGTATGTAGGAACGGCACGAAAAGTGTGCGTGTGTGGGGGGGGGGGGGGTGAAACTTTGATTTCGTCTTGATAGAACCCCCCCCCCCTGTGATTTATTTGCAGATTTGGGTTCTTCTCGCCTTGGCGAACCTTCGCCATAAACAAAATGTACTCACCAAGCGAAATACAATATTTTAGCAAAACAAAATGACCGAAAAGTGAGGGGGCCATGGCTCCCCTACCCCTGTTCCTACGACTAAGGGTTCATAGGTCACCTGTCGACCTCGGTCAGACGCCTGCGATCAGCCGGACACCGGAGGCTCCGGAAGCCTAAAGTGTTGCGGGCTTCGGCGGCTCCAGCAGCCAACTGTGCTGCGGGCTCCGGCGGCTCCGACAGCCTACTGTGCTGTGGGCTCCGGCGGCTCCGGCAGCCTACTCTGCTGCCGGCGGTCGTCAGCTTCCGTTTAAATACTGGGTTAACTAGAGGCTGGGGTGGCTGCCGTCGACGGTATGCCGGTGGGGTTGCCGGTGGGGTTGCCGGTGGGGTTGCCGGTGGGGTTGCCGGTGGGGTTGTCGGTGGGGTTGCCGGTGGGGTTGCCGGTGGGGTTGCGTATGGCTTCAGGAGGCATATTTTATCGACTGTGATGACCTCCCGCGAGCTGCTGGCTTCAGGAAAAGCCGGCGAGAAAAATGCAGAGAAGAGAAACGTTATGAACGTTGTGTAATGCTAGGTGTTGTCAGGCAACACTTGTGCAATGTAACTACAAGGCAATCGGGTAAAGAATAACTGACATGGAGCATAAAGCATACTGAGGATAGGCACCGATTTCGGATTTTTTCCCCGATTATATTAATATATCTGTTCTGAACTGTTAACCCGCCATTGACTCTCAGTCGCACATCATTGACTGGGGGAGGAGGCGTTAAACACTAGTGATGTCATCTTCAAAAAAATCCTGACCGATTCCAAACCGATACCAAATGGGAGGCATTTCGGTTGACCGAATACCGACCGATTTGGGTTGAAGCCAAAAATGTCCAAAATTTACCCGATTTTCAAATTGTATACTTATTTATGTAGATAACTCACTGGCAAAAATAGATTTGTTTAACATCATAAAACACACATGTACAGTTTTGAAAAAGACAGTATAATTGTGAGAAAGGGAACCAAATAAATTTACAAAGCAAAGTAATGGATGCTGCAAGCAAGACCGAAAGCACATTGCGAGCAGGATGGGAAAAAAATGTGATTTCAATCATTTCATATTAATTTGCAGCATAATACATATTATACATAAATACATACATAGGAAGAAATCAATTGTATCTGGCCAACGTTGGACGGGCATACTGGTTACTGGTTTGTGCTTGTTACTTAAGATGGTATACAATACTTATTTTGAAGGACCTCACTTCCTCTTGTGAGCAATATCTTCAATCTTGATATAATAATGATGTGTTATATTTAGTATTTACATTAATTGATTCAATTTGGAGCCAATTTTCTGGATGTGTAAAAGTGTGACAAAAAGTGAATTGTTTAAGATTAGGCTGACCGAAAAGTGTCCAAAAATGTATAAGCCTGACCGACCGATTACGAAATTGGTCACAACATTTTTTCACATATCAGGTCACGGTCAGATAAAAGGTCAAAATCGAGGTATTTGAGTGTATGGGCCATACTTTCCATCCAAAGCCTTTTATTGCGACCATCATCATGATCACCCAAAGTGCTCTCAAAGGTATAATACACATTCCGCATGAGCTAAATTGAGATTGTTGGCAAAGGTCAAGGTCAGGTCACAAAAGGTCACTATGTGCAAAATATCTACGAAAGTCATGCGACATTTGTTTATGGGTTATTTCACGCGTATAATTCGATAGTGATAGTCATTGTATCACCTGACTTCATTAAAGTGAATTAAGTGGCAAGCTCAGGTCAAGGTCAGGTCACATTAGTTCCAAATTCGAAATTGATAAATATAAATAAAAAAGGCATGCTTCTGGACCAGTTTTGCCTGAAAAATGCAGCGGTGACGTTCATTTGTTCGTAGCTGGTCATAAAAATATACATCATGAGTTACCCATACTTTAGAAGCCATAAGTCAGTCAAAAATGGTAATATTGTTTTTAAATTTGGTTTTAGAATTGCCCGTATGTGGTTCTCTAATATATATTCCTTTGTTTTGATATCTTTGAGAGAAAAAAAAAAATATTTTGTGGGCATTTTTCCACACAAAAAAGTTTTTGTTTGGGGGTGAAAAATTTACATTAAAAAAATCCGAGATATCCATTTTGTAGCCCTTGCCATTTGCTATCTTTTGACGTTTTTATTTGCATTTTTCTCAAAATATGACATTTGTAATGTCTGTTAAAGTTTAGCTGATTTTTTGGTCAAATTCGTGTGAAGTGACGTCACTAAATTCGCTATAACTCAAACATAAATTGATGAAATTGCTTCATTTTTGCACCGAATACGTACAATTGATGTCGAAAAAGGTATTCAAAGTTTCACGTTGATAGCACAATGCGTTTTTCAGCTATGTCGAAAGTACGTCAGGGGGCGTTTAACGCCCCCCGCCCCCAGCCAATGGCGGATTAATATGTAGAGTTTTACAGGAGAGAGGATAAATGAACTAAGTTAAAAATATATCCTATATAAAGGGCAAATTCAAACCGTTCCAAATCGATCAAATCGGAAAACCTTGGTGGTGGACCCCAAACCCATACATTCTCCGAATCAGCATGATGGCAGGCATGCAGTGTACCACTACCATTCAGATCGGACCTCTATATTTTTCAAGTAAATTGTGAAAGCGTGGACTTGATATTGATTGCAATGATATTCTATTTAGGGGGCCCGAATTTCTTCATATGTTGCACTTTTGTGACATTCATTCTGCAGCTATTTTAAACTGCAGAAGCAGGGGAGAAATATACATTTAGAGTTTGGGGCGGTGTTTTGACTCTCAGTGTGCCCTTATCTTTATACGAGTAATGTTTCAGGTTAGTTTACCAGTGTCTGTTACCAAGGGGCCATGAAGGATGTGGAATAGAATAAGAGAAAATGGTAGAGGTGTCAACTTCTTTCCATGCACAGCCTGAAAGATGTGAGTATGTTGCCCTATGTTTCTTACTGATCTTACTGAATTTATATTTTATTTAATTGGTAGCATTCATTCTGCAGCCATTTTAAACTGCGATAATGTAGGCAAACACAAACTTTGGTCATGACAAGATACATCAACATACCAGACTTGCATGCTATTGGTGGTGTAGACGACACATGGAGTAGGTAAAAGTTGAATCTTCGGACACGTTCTAACATCAGACTTCATGCTATCAGAAAACAGACAATACCAAAGCATGGTACTTAAGTGTGTCAGTATTGATAACCTTCTGATAGCATGAAATATAATATTCTTATCCGAGCTTTGGGTTAGAGCGGGTCATTTGACCAATGCAGTTTGTACTGGGTACAACAATAAACCAATTATCATCATGTGTTAGTGACACTCATGGAATTGCCAGACGGACCTTGGTGGCATAGTGGGGGAAGAAATAGATATTTAGAGCACTAATTACTGCAGTATTGACTGACAGAGTGCACTAAAATTATATTAACGACTGTGGCCTTGGTTTCAATGCATTTCAATGCATTTTGATGCTCAAATTTTCAACCATACTGCCAGAGGCCAGTATCAGTTGATGGCATAGTGGGAGATAAGTCTAAATTTAGAACACTCTAAAATTAGATTCATGACTGTGTCTTGGTTTCAATGCTCCAATTATAGAACAGCCGGTAGCGTGTATTTTTTCAAGTCTGGCCTATGGGTTGTAAGCCACCTGAGTGTGTTTTGGCTCCCAAGACACCGCCAGGTACTGAATTCCCCGGGCAACGCCGGGTACCCCAGCTAGTAAGAAATAAAAGCAAATCATATTCAAACGGAAATTATAGAAGTCGTTCGTAATAAATGCAATGGAAAACGCTTCCAATAAACATCTTCACGCACGATCAAATAAAAGAAGAGTGGCTGCCTGTTTTTGAAAGCTTCAACCGTATCAGCATAAATTAATCGTGGCGAATTTCGTCTCAGAAGTCCCGGGAGAATTGTTTCTTCAGCGCCCGCCATCTGACACACTCCAGACACTAACGGCGGCGCCGTTTCTTCCAGTCTCCATCCTCCCCTCTCCTCCCCGAGACTCGGCAATTTTCCATCTGGCCGGTCAGCAGGGTGTGGAAAAACGGACCGAGCCAGCCGGCACCGGCCGCCCGCGAACGCAGGGAGACGCGGTCAGAATGTCGAGTCCACCGGGACCGGGGGAGGGGGGGGGGGGGGGGACGGCGAAACCGCGGCCAGAGCGCGCGGCAGGCTGCTGCGTAATTCAGCAGGCACGCGCGGGATTGTCTGAGGCGGGCTGGCAGAGACAGTAGAAGTGTGGAGGAAATTCGTATGGTATGGGGTTTCAATTCTATGGTGTCGAAATGGCTAAGTGGTGTCTAAGTCCAATGGCTAAGTGGCATCACACTGGAATATTTTACTGGGTCTGAAATAACCTGTTAGCTATATTTCGGTCGTCCGACAGTGTCTAGTTGCGGTTTCGCTTTCGAAGGATTGCAAGTTCATTTATAAATTTAGAGCTGAAATTTTCACAAGATTCATAAGGTGCCATTGCATCGTCACCACCACCAGTATACAGCCAATTTGAAAGAGCTTGGTCTATTCATCACAATATCTCAAATACTTATCTATTGTGTAGGGCTGTATTGATTTGTGTCATGGAAAACAGCATCATGTCATGACGTTGGCGACGGGAATGGGAACGAAACAAATTCACATTACTCAGACAACAGCCGTTAAATTATTCCTTTGTTAGGCAGTACCATGAAGATTGAAGAGCCAACTGTCCAGTTCCAAAATGCAATCGCCATCCCGTTTCCTGGGAAATGTAGGTCTGTTTGCAAAGCCTGTAGCGCAGCGAAATGTGACGTTATTTGCTCAGTGAAACCGACTAATTAGAGCATTGTTTCAGAATTAATGGCAGAGCAAACCCGGAGACCGGAGCTTTCTAAATTATATGCACTGAAAAACAAATCTGGAACACCGAAGCCATTCTGTTATCACCATGTATGGCCAGTTGAAATCCGTTTGAGTTGACTGCACATTTCAGCACAGTCGGACTGGCCCGTCACATTTCAGTCGGACTGGCCCGTCACATTTCAGCACAGTCGGACTGGCCCGTCCCATTTCAGCACAGTCGGACTGGCCCGTCACATTTCAGCACAGTCGGACTGGCCCGTTTCATTTCAGCACAGTCGGATTGGCCCGTCACATTTCAGCACAGTCGGACTGGCCCGTCACATTTCAGTCGGACTGGCCCGTCACATTTCAGGGATGGGGCACACCGATCCATGGGGTCCACCAACCATATCAGCTGTCTGCAATAACGTCTGCAGCGATGCGGCGGGGTCTAGGAAGTCTGCGAGGTTCACAGTCCCCGGAATGGCCGTACCGCTGGCTGGCGGTCCGTCCGACTGCGGCAGGTGGTAGTGACAGTGGACAGCGGGGCCGTACCCGGTCCGTCCGACTGCGGCAGGTGGTAGGGAGTAGTGGACAGCGGGGCCGTACCCGGTCCGTCCGACTGCGGCAGGTGGTGGTGACAGTGGACAGCGGGGCCGTACCCGGTCCGTCCGACTGCGGCAGGTGGTAGGGAGTAGTGGACAGCGGGGCCGTACCCGGTCCGTCCGACTGCGGCAGGTGGTAGGGAGTAGTGGACAGCGGGGCCGTACCCGGTCCGTCCGACTGCGGCAGGTGGTATAGTGAGTAGTGGACAGCGGGGCCGTACCCGGTCCGTCCGACTGCGGCAGGTGGTAGGGAGTAGTGGACAGCGGGGCCGTACCCGGTCCGTCCGACTGCGGCAGGTGGTAGGGAGTATTGGACAGCGGGGCCGTACCCGGTCCGTCCGACTGCGGCAGGTGGTGGTGACAGTGGACAGCGGGGCCGTACCCGGTCCGTCCGACTGCGGCAGGTGGTAGGGAGTAGTGGACAGCGGGGCCGTACCCGGTCCGTCCGACTGCGGCAGGTGGTGGTGACAGTGGACAGCGGGGCCACCCGGTCCGTCCGACTGCGGCAGGTGGTAGGGAGTAGTGGACAGCGGGGCCGTACCCGGTCCGTCCGACTGCGGCAGGTGGTGGTGACAGTGGACAGCGGGGCCGTACCCGGTCCGTCCGACTGCGGCAGGTGGTGGTGACAGTGGACAGCGGGGCCGTACCCGGTCCGTCCGACTGCGGCAGGTGGTAGTGACAGTGGACAGCGGGGCCGTACCCGGTCCGTCCGACTGCGGCAGGTGGTAGTGACAATGGACAGCGGGGCCGTACCCGGTTCGTCCGACTGCGGCAGGTGGTGGTGACAGTGGACAGCGGGGCCGTACCCGGTCCGTCCGACTGCGGCAGGTGGTAGTGACAGTGGACAGCGGGGCCGTACCCGGTTCGTCCGACTGCGGCAGGTGGTAGGGAGTAGTGGACAGCGGGGCCGTACCCGGTCCGTCCGACTGCGGCAGGTGGTGGTGACAGTGGACAGCGGGGCCGTACCCGGTCCGTCCGACTGCGGCAGGTGGTAGTGACAGTGGACAGCGGGGCCGTACCCGGTCCGTCCAAATGCGGCAGGTGGTATAGTGAGTAGTGGACAGCGGGGCCGTACCCGGTCCGTCCGACTGCGGCAGGTGGTAGGGAGTAGTGGACAGCGGGGCCGTACCCGGTCCGTCCGACTGCGGCAGGTGGTATAGTGAGTAGTGGACAGCGGGGCCGTACCCGGTCCGTCCGACTGCGGCAGGTGGTAGGGAGTAGTGGACAGCGGGGCCGTACCCGGTCCGTCCGACTGCGGCAGGTGGTAGGGAGTAGTGGACAGCGGGGCCGTACCCGGTCCGTCCGACTGCGGCAGGTAGTATAGTGAGTAGTGGACAGCGGGGCCGTACCCGGTCCGTCCGACTGCGGCAGGTGGTAGGGAGTAGTGGACAGCGGGGCCGTACCCGGTCCGTCCGACTGCGGCAGGTGGTAGGGAGTAGTGGACAGCGGGGCCGTACCCGGTCCGTCCGACTGCGGCAGGTGGTAGGGAGTAGTGGACAGCGGGGCCGTACCCGGTCCGTCCGACTGCGGCAGGTGGTAGGGAGTAGTGGACAGCGGGGCCGTACCCGGTCCGTCCGACTGCGGCAGGTGGTAGGGAGTAGTGGACAGCGGGGCCGTACCCGGTCCGTCCGACTGCGGCAGGTGGTAGGGAGTAGTGGACAGCGGGGCCGTACCCGGTCCGTCCGACTGCGGCAGGTGGTAGGGAGTAGTGGACAGCGGGGCCGTACCCGGTCCGTCCGACTGCGGCAGGTGGTAGGGAGTAGTGGACAGCGGGGCCGTACCCGGTCCGTCCGACTGCGGCAGGTGGTATAGTGAGTAGTGGACAGCGGGGCCGTACCCGGTCCTTCCGACTGCGGCAGGTGGTAGGGAGTAGTGGACAGCGGGGCCGTACCCGGTCCGTCCGACTGCGGCAGGTGGTAGGGAGTAGTGGACAGCGGGGCCGTACCCGGTCCGTCCGACTGCGGCAGGTGGTAGGGAGTAGTGGACAGCGGGGCCGTACCCGGTCCGTCCGACTGCGGCAGGTGGTAGGGAGTAGTGGACAGCGGGGCCGTACCCGGTCCGTCCGACTGCGGCAGGTGGTAGGGAGTAGTGGACAGCGGGGCCGTACCCGGTCCGTCCGACTGCGGCAGGTGGTATAGTGAGTAGTGGACAGCGGGGCCGTACCCGGTCCGTCCGACTGCGGCAGGTGGTAGGGAGTATTGGACAGCGGGGCCGTACCCGGTCCGTCCGACTGCGGCAGGTGGTAGGGAGTAGTGGACAGCGGGGCCGTACCCGGTCCGTCCGACTGCGGCAGGTGGTAGGGAGTAGTGGACAGCGGGGCCGTACCCGGTCCGTCCGACTGCGGCAGGTGGTAGGGAGTATTGGACAGCGGGGCCGTACCCGGTCCGTCCGACTGCGGCAGGTGGTAGGGAGTAGTGGACAGCGGGGCCGTACCCGGTCCGTCCGACTGCGGCAGGTGGTAGGGAGTAGTGGACAGCGGGGCCGTACCCGGTCCGTCCGACTGCGGCAGGTGGTGGTGACAGTGGACAGCGGGGCCGTACCCGGTCCGTCCGACTGCGGCAGGTGGTAGGGAGTAGTGGACAGCGGGGCCGTACCCGGTCCGTCCGACTGCGGCAGGTGGTAGGGAGTAGTGGACAGCGGGGCCGTACCCGGTCCGTCCGACTGCGGCAGGTGGTAGGGAGTAGTGGACAGCGGGGCCGTACCCGGTCCGTCCGACTGCGGCAGGTGGTGGTGACAGTGGACAGCGGGGCCGTACCCGGTCCGTCCGACTGCGGCAGGTGGTAGGGAGTAGTGGACAGCGGGGCCGTACCCGGTCCGTCCAACTGCAGCAGGTGGTAGGGAGTAGTGGACAGCGGGGCCGTACCCGGTCCGTCCGACTGCGGCAGGTGGTAGGGAGTAGTGGACAGCGGGGCCGTACCCGGTCCGTCCGACTGCGGCAGGTGGTAGGGAGTAGCGGACAGCGGGGCCGTACCCGGTCCGTCCGACTGCGGCAGGTGGTATAGTGAGTAGTGGACAGCGGGGCCGTACCCGGTCCGTCCGACTGCGGCAGGTGGTAGGGAGTAGTGGACAGCGGGGCCGTACCCGGTCCGTCCGACTGCGGCAGGTGGTAGGGAGTAGTGGACAGCGGGGCCGTACCCGGTCCGTCCGACTGCGGCAGGTGGTATAGTGAGTAGTGGACAGCGGGGCCGTACCCGGTCCGTCCGACTGCGGCAGGTGGTAGGGAGTAGTGGACAGCGGGGCCGTACCCGGTCCGTCCGACTGCGGCAGGTGGTAGGGAGTAGTGGACAGCGGGGCCGTACCCGGTCCGTCCGACTGCGGCAGGTGGTAGGGAGTAGTGGACAGCGGGGCCGTACCCGGTCCGTCCGACTGCGGCAGGTGGTAGGGAGTAGTGGACAGCGGGGCCGTACCCGGTCCGTCCGACTGCGGCAGGTGGTATAGTGAGTAGTGGACAGCGGGGCCGTACCCGGTCCGTCCGACTGCGGCAGGTGGTAGAGAGTAGTGGACAGCGGGGCCGTACCCGGTCCGTCCGACTGCGGCAGGTGGTAGGGAGTAGTGGACAGCGGGGCCGTACCCGGTCCGTCCGACTGCGGCAGGTGGTATAGTGAGTAGTGAACAGCGGGGCCGTACCCGGTCCGTCCGACTGCGGCAGGTGGTAGGGAGTAGTGGACAGCGGGGCCGTACCCGGTCCGTCCGACTGCGGCAGGTGGTATAGTGAGTAGTGGACAGCGGGGCCGTACCCGGTCCGTCCGACTGCGGCAGGTGGTAGGGAGTAGTGGACAGCGGGGCCGTACCCGGTCCGTCCGACTGCGGCAGGTGGTAGAGAGTAGTGGACAGCGGGGCCGTACCCGGTCCGTCCGACTGCGGCAGGTGGTAGGGAGTAGTGGACAGCGGGGCCGTACCCGGTCCGTCCGACTGCGGCAGGTGGTATAGTGAGTAGTGGACAGCGGGGCCGTACCCGGTCCGTCCGACTGCGGCAGGTGGTAGGGAGTAGTGGACAGCGGGGCCGTACCCGGTCCGTCCGACTGCGGCAGGTGGTATAGTGAGTAGTGGACAGCGGGGCCGTACCCGGTCCGTCCGACTGCGGCAGGTGGTAGGGAGTAGTGGACAGCGGGGCCGTACCCGGTCCGTCCGACTGCGGCAGGTGGTAGGGAGTAGTGGACAGCGGGGCCGTACCCGGTCCGTCCAACTGCGGCAGGTGGTAGTGACAGTGGACAGCGGGGCCGTACCCGGTCCGTCCGACTGCGGCAGGTGGTAGGGAGTAGTGGACAGCGGGGCCGTACCCGGTCCGTCCGACTGCGGCAGGTGGTAGGGAGTAGTGGACAGCGGGGCCGTACCCGGTCCGTCCGACTGCGGCAGGTGGTAGGGAGTAGTGGACAGCGGGGCCGTACCCGGTCCGTCCGACTGCGGCAGGTGGTAGGGAGTAGTGGACAGCGGGGCCGTACCCGGTCCGTCCAACTGCGGCAGGTGGTAGTGACAGTGGACAGCGGGGCCGTACCCGGTCCGTCCAACTGCGGCAGGTGGTAGTGACAGTGGACAGCGGGGCCGTACCCGGTCCGTCCGACTGCGGCAGGTGGTAGGGAGTAGTGGACAGCGGGGCCGTACCCGGTCCGTCCGACTGCGGCAGGTGGTATAGTGAGTAGTGGACAGCGGGGCCGTACCCGGTCCGTCCGACTGCGGCAGGTGGTAGGGAGTATTGGACAGCGGGGCCGTACCCGGTCCGTCCGACTGCGGCAGGTGGCATAGTGAGTAGTGGACAGCGGGGCCGTACCCGGTCCGTCCGACTGCGGCAGGTGGTAGGGAGTAGTGGACAGCGGGGCCGTACCCGGTCCGTCCGACTGCGGCAGGTGGTGGTGACAGTGGACAGCGGGGCCGTACCCGGTCCGTCCGACTGCGGCAGGTGGTGGTGACAGTGGACAGCGGGGCCGTACCCGGTCCGTCCGACTGCGGCAGGTGGTAGTGACAGTGGACAGCGGGGCCGTACCCGGTCCGTCCGACTGCGGCAGGTGGTAGTGACAGTGGACAGCGGGGCCGTACCCGGTCCGTCCGACTGCGGCAGGTGGTGGTGACAGTGGACAGCGGGGCCGTACCCGGTCCGTCCGACTGCGGCAGGTGGTAGTGACAGTGGACAGCGGGGCCGTACCCGGTCCGTCCAAATGCGGCAGGTGGTATAGTGAGTAGTGGACAGCGGGGCCGTACCCGGTCCGTCCGACTGCGGCAGGTGGTAGGGAGTAGTGGACAGCGGGGCCGTACCCGGTCCGTCCGACTGCGGCAGGTGGTATAGTGAGTAGTGGACAGCGGGGCCGTACCCGGTCCGTCCGACTGCGGCAGGTGGTAGGGAGTAGTGGACAGCGGGGCCGTACCCGGTCCGTCCGACTGCGGCAGGTGGTAGGGAGTAGTGGACAGCGGGGCCGTACCCGGTCCGTCCGACTGCGGCAGGTGGTAGGGAGTAGTGGACAGCGGGGCCGTACCCGGTCCGTCCGACTGCGGCAGGTGGTAGGGAGTAGCGGACAGCGGGGCCGTACCCGGTCCGTCCGACTGCGGCAGGTGGTATAGTGAGTAGTGGACAGCGGGGCCGTACCCGGTCCGTCCGACTGCGGCAGGTGGTAGGGAGTAGTGGACAGCGGGGCCGTACCCGGTCCGTCCGACTGCGGCAGGTGGTAGGGAGTAGTGGACAGCGGGGCCGTACCCGGTCCGTCCGACTGCGGCAGGTGGTAGGGAGTAGTGGACAGCGGGGCCGTACCCGGTCCGTCCGACTGCGGCAGGTGGTAGGGAGTAGTGGACAGCGGGGCCGTACCCGGTCCGTCCGACTGCGGCAGGTGGTATAGTGAGTAGTGGACAGCGGGGCCGTACCCGGTCCGTCCGACTGCGGCAGGTGGTAGGGAGTAGTGGACAGCGGGGCCGTACCCGGTCCGTCCGACTGCGGCAGGTGGTATAGTGAGTAGTGGACAGCGGGGCCGTACCCGGTCCGTCCGACTGCGGCAGGTGGTAGGGAGTAGTGGACAGCGGGGCCGTACCCGGTCCGTCCGACTGCGGCAGGTGGTATAGTGAGTAGTGGACAGCGGGGCCGTACCCGGTCCGTCCGACTGCGGCAGGTGGTAGGGAGTAGTGGACAGCGGGGCCGTACCCGGTCCGTCCGACTGCGGCAGGTGGTATAGTGAGTAGTGGACAGCGGGGCCGTACCCGGTCCGTCCGACTGCGGCAGGTGGTAGGGAGTAGTGGACAGCGGGGCCGTACCCGGTCCGTCCGACTGCGGCAGGTGGTATAGTGAGTAGTGGACAGCGGGGCCGTACCCGGTCCGTCCGACTGCGGCAGGTGGTAGGGAGTAGTGGACAGCGGGGCCGTACCCGGTCCGTCCGACTGCGGCAGGTGGTATAGTGAGTAGTGGACAGCGGGGCCGTACCCGGTCCGTCCGACTGCGGCAGGTGGTAGGGAGTAGTGGACAGCGGGGCCGTACCCGGTCCGTCCGACTGCGGCAGGTGGTAGGGAGTAGTGGACAGCGGGGCCGTACCCGGTCCGTCCGACTGCGGCAGGTGGCATAGTGAGTAGTGGACAGCGGGGCCGTACCCGGTCCGTCCGACTGCGGCAGGTGGTAGGGAGTAGTGGACAGCGGGGCCGTACCCGGTCCGTCCGACTGCGGCAGGTGGTGGTGACAGTGGACAGCGGGGCCGTACCCGGTCCGTCCGACTGCGGCAGGTGGTGGTGACAGTGGACAGCGGGGCCGTACCCGGTCCGTCCGACTGCGGCAGGTGGTAGTGACAGTGGACAGCGGGGCCGTACCCGGTCCGTCCGACTGCGGCAGGTGGTAGTGACAGTGGACAGCGGGGCCGTACCCGGTCCGTCCGACTGCGGCAGGTGGTGGTGACAGTGGACAGCGGGGCCGTACCCGGTCCGTCCGACTGCGGCAGGTGGTAGTGACAGTGGACAGCGGGGCCGTACCCGGTCCGTCCAAATGCGGCAGGTGGTATAGTGAGTAGTGGACAGCGGGGCCGTACCCGGTCCGTCCGACTGCGGCAGGTGGTAGGGAGTAGTGGACAGCGGGGCCGTACCCGGTCCGTCCGACTGCGGCAGGTGGTATAGTGAGTAGTGGACAGCGGGGCCGTACCCGGTCCGTCCGACTGCGGCAGGTGGTAGGGAGTAGTGGACAGCGGGGCCGTACCCGGTCCGTCCGACTGCGGCAGGTGGTAGGGAGTAGTGGACAGCGGGGCCGTACCCGGTCCGTCCGACTGCGGCAGGTGGTAGGGAGTAGTGGACAGCGGGGCCGTACCCGGTCCGTCCGACTGCGGCAGGTGGTAGGGAGTAGCGGACAGCGGGGCCGTACCCGGTCCGTCCGACTGCGGCAGGTGGTATAGTGAGTAGTGGACAGCGGGGCCGTACCCGGTCCGTCCGACTGCGGCAGGTGGTAGGGAGTAGTGGACAGCGGGGCCGTACCCGGTCCGTCCGACTGCGGCAGGTGGTAGGGAGTAGTGGACAGCGGGGCCGTACCCGGTCCGTCCGACTGCGGCAGGTGGTAGGGAGTAGTGGACAGCGGGGCCGTACCCGGTCCGTCCGACTGCGGCAGGTGGTAGGGAGTAGTGGACAGCGGGGCCGTACCCGGTCCGTCCGACTGCGGCAGGTGGTATAGTGAGTAGTGGACAGCGGGGCCGTACCCGGTCCGTCCGACTGCGGCAGGTGGTAGGGAGTAGTGGACAGCGGGGCCGTACCCGGTCCGTCCGACTGCGGCAGGTGGTATAGTGAGTAGTGGACAGCGGGGCCGTACCCGGTCCGTCCGACTGCGGCAGGTGGTAGGGAGTAGTGGACAGCGGGGCCGTACCCGGTCCGTCCGACTGCGGCAGGTGGTATAGTGAGTAGTGGACAGCGGGGCCGTACCCGGTCCGTCCGACTGCGGCAGGTGGTAGGGAGTAGTGGACAGCGGGGCCGTACCCGGTCCGTCCGACTGCGGCAGGTGGTATAGTGAGTAGTGGACAGCGGGGCCGTACCCGGTCCGTCCGACTGCGGCAGGTGGTAGGGAGTAGTGGACAGCGGGGCCGTACCCGGTCCGTCCGACTGCGGCAGGTGGTATAGTGAGTAGTGGACAGCGGGGCCGTACCCGGTCCGTCCGACTGCGGCAGGTGGTAGGGAGTAGTGGACAGCGGGGCCGTACCCGGTCCGTCCGACTGCGGCAGGTGGTATAGTGAGTAGTGGACAGCGGGGCCGTACCCGGTCCGTCCGACTGCGGCAGGTGGTAGGGAGTAGTGGACAGCGGGGCCGTACCCGGTCCGTCCGACTGCGGCAGGTGGTAGGGAGTAGTGGACAGCGGGGCCGTACCCGGTCCGTCCGACTGCGGCAGGTGGTATAGTGAGTAGTGGACAGCGGGGCCGTACCCGGTCCGTCCGACTGCGACAGGTGGTAGGGAGTAGTGGACAGCGGGGACGTACCCGGTCCGTCCGACTGCGGCAGGTGGTAGGGAGTAGCGGACAGCGGGGCCGTACCCGGTCCGTCCGACTGCGGCAGGTGGTATAGTGAGTAGTGGACAGCGGGGCCGTACCCGGTCCGTCCGACTGCGGCAGGTGGTAGGGAGTAGTGGACAGCGGGGCCGTACCCGGTCCGTCCGACTGCGGAAGGTGGTATAGTGAGTAGTGGACAGCGGGGCCGTACCCGGTCCGTCCGACTGCGGCAGGTGGTAGGAAGTAGTGGACAGCGGGGCCGTACCCGGTCCGTCCGACTGCGGCAGGTAGTATAGTGAGTAGTGGACAGCGGGGCCGTACCCGGTCCGTCCGACTGCGGCAGGTGGTAGGGAGTAGTGGACAGCGGGGCCGTACCCGGTCCGTCCGACTGCGGCAGGTGGTAGGGAGTAGTGGACAGCGGGGCCGTACCCGGTCCGTCCGACTGCGGCAGGTGGTATAGTGAGTAGTGGACAGCGGGGCCGTACCCGGTCCGTCCGACTGCGGCAGGTGGTAGGGAGTAGTGGACAGCGGGGCCGTACCCGGTCCGTCCGACTGCGGCAGGTGGTAGGGAGTAGTGGACAGCGGGGCCGTACCCGGTCCGTCCGACTGCGGCAGGTGGTAGGGAGTAGTGGACAGCGGGGCCGTACCCGGTCCGTCCGACTGCGGCAGGTGGTAGGGAGTAGTGGACAGCGGGGCCGTACCCGGTCCGTCCGACTGCGGCAGGTGGTAGGGAGTAGTGGACAGCGGGGCCGTACCCGGTCCGTCCGACTGCGGCAGGTGGTATAGTGAGTAGTGGACAGCGGGGCCGTACCCGGTCCGTCCGACTGCGGCAGGTGGTAGGGAGTAGTGGACAGCGGGGCCGTACCCGGTCCGTCCGACTGCGGCAGGTGGTAGGGAGTAGTGGACAGCGGGGCCGTACCCGGTCCGTCCGACTGCGGCAGGTGGTAGGGAGTAGTGGACAGCGGGGCCGTACCCGGTCCGTCCGACTGCGGCAGGTGGTAGGGAGTAGTGGACAGCGGGGCCGTACCCGGTCCGTCCGACTGCAGCAGGTGGTAGGGAGTAGTGGACAGCGGGGCCGTACCCGGTCCGTCCGACTGCGGCAGGTGGTAGGGAGTAGCGGACAGCGGGGCCGTACCCGGTCCGTCCGACTGCGGCAGGTGGTATAGTGAGTAGTGGACAGCGGGGCCGTACCCGGTCCGTCCGACTGCGGCAGGTGGTAGGGAGTAGTGGACAGCGGGGCCGTACCCGGTCCGTCCGACTGCGGCAGGTGGTAGTGACAGTGGACAGCGGGGCCGTACCCGGTCCGTCCGACTGCGGCAGGTGGTAGGGAGTAGCGGACAGCGGGGCCGTACCCGGTCCGTCCGACTGCGGCAGGTGGTATAGTGAGTAGTGGACAGCGGGGCCGTACCCGGTCCGTCCGACTGCGGCAGGTGGTAGGGAGTAGTGGACAGCGGGGCCGTACCCGGTCCGTCCGACTGCGGCAGGTGGTAGTGACAGTGGACAGCGGGGCCGTACCCGGTCCGTCCGACTGCGGCAGGTGGTAGGGAGTAGCGGACAGCGGGGCCGTACCCGGTCCGTCCGACTGCGGCAGGTGGTATAGTGAGTAGTGGACAGCGGGGCCGTACCCGGTCCGTCCGACTGCGGCAGGTGGTAGGGAGTAGTGGACAGCGGGGCCGTACCCGGTCCGTCCGACTGCGGAAGGTGGTATAGTGAGTAGTGGACAGCGGGGCCGTACCCGGTCCGTCCGACTGCGGCAGGTGGTAGGAAGTAGTGGACAGCGGGGCCGTACCCGGTCCGTCCGACTGCGGCAGGTGGTAGGGAGTAGTGTACAGCGGGGCCGTACCCGGTCCGTCCGACTGCGGCAGGTGGTAGGGAGTAGTGGACAGCGGGGCCGTACCCGGTCCGTCCGACTGCGGCAGGTGGTATAGTGAGTAGTGGACAGCGGGGCCGTACCCGGTCCGTCCGACTGCGGCAGGTGGTAGGGAGTAGTGGACAGCGGGGCCGTACCCGGTCCGTCCGACTGCGGCAGGTGGTAGGGAGTAGTGGACAGCGGGGCCGTACCCGGTCCGTCCGACTGCGGCAGGTGGTAGGGAGTAGTGGACAGCGGGGCCGTACCCGGTCCGTCCGACTGCGGCAGGTGGTAGGGAGTAGTGGACAGCGGGGCCGTACCCGGTCCGTCCGACTGCGGCAGGTGGTAGGGAGTAGTGGACAGCGGGGCCGTACCCGGTCCGTCCGACTGCGGCAGGTGGTAGGGAGTAGTGGACAGCGGGGCCGTACCCGGTCCGTCCGACTGCGGCAGGTGGTAGGGAGTAGTGGACAGCGGGGCCGTACCCGGTCCGTCCGACTGCGGCAGGTGGTATAGTGAGTAGTGGACAGCGGGGCCGTACCCGGTCCGTCCGACTGCGGCAGGTGGTAGGGAGTAGTGGACAGCGGGGCCGTACCCGGTCCGTCCGACTGCGGCAGGTGGTAGGGAGTAGCGGACAGCGGGGCCGTACCCGGTCCGTCCGACTGCGGCAGGTGGTAGGGAGTAGTGGACAGCGGGGCCGTACCCGGTCCGTCCGACTGCGGCAGGTGGTAGGGAGTAGTGGACAGCGGGGCCGTACCCGGTCCGTCCGACTGCGGCAGGTGGTAGGGAGTAGTGGACAGCGGGGCCGTACCCGGTCCGTCCGACTGCGGCAGGTGGTAGGGAGTAGTGGACAGCGGGGTCCGTCCGACTGCGGCAGGTGGTAGGGAGTAGTGGACAGCGTGGCCGTACCCGGTCCGTCCGACTGCGGCAGGTGGTAGGGAGTAGTGGACAGCGGGGCCGTACCCGGTCCGTCCGACTGCGGCAGGTGGTAGGGAGTAGTGGACAGCGGGGCCGTACCCGGTCCGTCCGACTGCGGCAGGTGGTAGGGAGTAGTGGACAGCGGGGCCGTACCCGGTCCGTTCGACTGCGGCAGGTGGTAGGGAGTAGTGGACAGCGGGGCCGTACCCGGTCCGTCCGACTGCGGCAGGTGGTAGGGAGTAGTGGACAGCGGGGCCGTACCCGGTCCGTCCGACTGCGGCAGGTGGTAGTGACAGTGGACAACGGGGCCGTACCCGGTCCGTCCGACTGCGGCAGGTGGTATAGTGAGTAGTGGACAGCGGGGTCGTACCCGGTCCGTCCGACTGCGGCAGGTGGTAGGGAGTAGTGGACAGCGGGGCCGTACCCGGTCCGTCCGACTGCGGCAGGTGGTGGTGACAGTGGACAACGGGGCCGTACCCGGTCCGTCCGACTGCGGCAGGTGGTAGGGAGTAGTGGACAGCGGGGCCGTACCCGGTCCGTCCGACTGCGGCAGGTGGTAGGGAGTAGTGGACAGCGGGGCCGTACCCGGTCCGTCCGACTGCGGCAGGTGGTAGGGAGTAGCGGACAGCGGGGCCGTACCCGGTC